>WNWK01035970.1:0-19448 GCA_009830355.1 Cherax destructor | reverse complement strand
TAGAAGACAGCTCCTGGCCTTGCCTACTAGCTTTAAGCTTGACTGGTATTTGCTGGTTCCTGGGTTCTATCGTACTTACACTTGAAACTGTGTGTGTGAAGTTTGCCTCTGCCGCCTCGAGACTGCCCTAGCCCCAGAACCAATTTAGATAAGCGCGTGCTCAAAATTGTACACAAACACAATAGGTTAGGATGAAGCGATACCAAAATTTTTTGCCTATACTAGTTGATCAGGTCCTGAGCCACCTGGAGGCCTGGTCAAGGACCGGGCCGCGGGGGCGCTGACCCCCGGAACACCCTCCAAATAGGTAGACCAAGATTAGCCGATTCCACCGATACCGATGCCATCAAAATTAGCTGTACTCAATGAAACCGATACTCAATTTTAGGCCGATATCTGACGATGTAAATACTATAAAAAATGAGCCAATACCGATACCAATACTTCGGCAACCCCTAAATATAGAAAGGTTACAATGGTCGAGTGGTGGTTATACTGGAGAATATTTTTTAAACAAATTTTGATGCATTAGCAGTGTGCTGCTACCCTACTCTGTATAATAGTAATTTAGTGTATTATAAAAAAGTAGTAATTGAGAGAACAAAAGCTAGCTGTTTCCTTGATCAGTCACTTGGGATGGCTTTCCTTCAAGTGATGAAATCTGACATCCTGATCTGACATATTTCAGTAGGGTTAGTCGCTCCCCAACCTTGGCGGTGAACAGGTGAGTTGTGTGTTCCCTAGCGGTGAAACGGGAAACTTTGTTTTCACCACAATGGCGGACGGCTACCGGCCCAGAGTGAACACGGTCTGTGTAGACTTGTTGAAAGGAGCTATATATCCCAGCAACACAGAGGTTCTCCTGCCCTTGATTCTACAAGATGTTTATGGGATTTCTACTGCAGATATATACAGGATTTCCTTAAATGGAGCTGTGAGGATCTTCGTTAAATTCATGACCACTGGGGCATACGAGAATGTTGTTGACAAGTATCAAGAGAAGTGTCTTGTGGTCAATGCAGGCTTGGAGGTTCGACTTCGTGATGTTTCGACACGCTATTTGTGGATACGCTTACGAAACATTCCTTTTGAGGCGACCGAAGTGGACATCAGGAGGGTTTTTGGCCAGTTTGGAGCCATACATGCAGCCAATATGGGCCGGTGGGCCCAGGGTATATATGCCGGCATGCCAGAAGGATCTTATTCCCTCAAGATGACCCTCAGATGGCAAATACCATCGTATGTTATCATGGAAGATTTTTGGACGCAGGTTCATGTGACGTACCCTGGGCAGCAGAGGACGTGTAGACTATGTGGGGCCCCGGGGCAAGTGGCGGCTGCATGTGACCAGCGTCAGGGACAACGTCCTTCTCATCAACGTGAGGAGCCTCGTCGTGAAGAGGTGCCTGGATCAGTGGTGGCGGTGGATATGAAGATGTCTTCATCCTCTTCCCGCATGGCCTTTGGCAACGTCGAGACCTCCAAGTCAGCTGCCTCAACAGCATCGCTCCAACTCCTCAACACCACATCCGTTTGAGACACCACCTCTGCTAGTATACCTGAATAAACTTACTTACTAGCAGAGGTGGTGTCTCATACGGATGTGGTGTCAGGGAGTTGGAGCCATGCTGTTGAGGCGGCTGACTTGGAGGTCTCGACGTTGCCAAAGGCCACGTGGAAAGAGGATGAGGACACGCCCCTGGGTGTCTTGGTGGTGAAAGCTGCAGAGGTGGATGTGATGGATAAACTGCAGGTCCCCAGTTTTTTTTTTTTTTTTAGTTTGATATCTTTATTATGCACCCCATACCCATCCTTTGGGCGGTAGTCAAAAGATTACAGAGGTACATAATGGGTCCAGGGACTGGGCCCCAAAGTTTTGATAGCTGAGCAAGTTACAAAGGTAATGAACTCAAAGTTACAAAGCCCCAGTCTGGAGGATTTGCATAGGTTGTTGGACAGCCCTTTACAGGGGGATATGGTGCCTTCGGATGTTGGTTTGAGCCCTGAGGTAGAGGAAACCATACCACGGGTGGGTTTCGAACCCGCGGTCAGAGTGTCTCAAAACTTCAGACCGTCGCGTAAGCCACTGGGCCAGCTAGCTTCAATAAGATTCATCCAACTACGATTTCGTGAGTCATCCTGAGGTAGAGGGTTTGGTAGGTGGAATTGTTGGGGTGTCTCCTGTGTTCGATCCACCATCGGAGGTGGTGGCGGAAGTCGAGGTGCATCATGCATCTCAGGAAGGGGATATGGAGATTACAGGTGAGTCCCATAAGAGGCCTAGTGGTACAGAGGAAGATGATGTCCTCACTCCCGGCCAGTGGATTTGCAAAAAGGCCTGGGTGGAGGCAGTGAAGGGTGTCAAGGAAGGGTCGAGGGGGGAAAGTGGGGCGGGTGAGTAGGGAGAATAATGGTACGGCTAAGCTAGGAGTGTCGGGAATAGTGAAGCAGAAAGGGAAGCCCCCACTACAGAATTCAAGTGTTTAAATATGAACATGAATGGCCTCCGGGCGGAGGTCAAAAGGAGATGGGTAGAAGTGACTTTGAGACGTATAAATGTTGATGTTTGTATTCTCCAAGAACATAATTTCCGGTGTGGATGAGACCTTGTTTTGAATGGGTATAATTTGTATACTGGGAGCTCAGAGCATTTAAATGGAGGGGTGATGGTAGGGATACGTGACACCAGCCCCTTCACTTTGAAGGCATGGGAGGAGGGGGGGTAGATGGATAGTTAGGGTGGACGGGACGTGGGGTGACATTCAGGTGTGCTTCATTAAGGTGTATATGCCAGCGAGTAATGACCTTCGTGTGAAAGAGGATTTTGTTAGGAGGGATTTAGTTTATGCTTTGCATGGTCTCCCCTTGGTGACCATAATTGTGGGTGATTGGAATTGTGTGATCAGGGGAAGGGACGTTGAGCCTCTGGGGGCAGGGTGCACTTTGGGGGTTTTGAGGGATGTGTTGGGAGCGGTGGGGGTGGAGGATGTAGTCAGGGGTGGTGGGTGGGACATGGAGCATACTTATATACGAAGAGGATATGCAGCGAGGCTTGATCGGGTATATGTGTCGTCAGCGATTCAGGTCAGCAGTGTCACCTGCATGGAAATGGGTTTCTCTGATCATAGGGGTGTATTAGCTAATTTGGGCTGCGTAGGGGCGGTCCTCATCTTTCCTGGCTATTGGAAATTAAATATTGGTTTGCTGCAGGGACTGGATCATAAGGAGGTTTTTGCGGATTGGTGGGATAGGTTGTGGGGGGAGGACGGGAAATTGAAAATATCATGCAGTGGTGGACAGATAGGGCAAAAATTGCTATTAGGGATTTTTATGGTAGGCTGGGAAGGGAGGAGGCGAGGTTGAGGTATAATAAGCAGCGTTATTTGGAATATCAGTTATGGGAATGCTATAAAGGGGGAGGGAGGTACCCTGTGGGTGAAACTGCAGACATACAGGGTCAATTGTGGGATTTACAAAATGAGGCTTTTCATGCAAAGATTTCAGAGAAGGAGACGGGGGATGACGATCATGGCATTGACCGTGGATGAGGATTTGGAGAGGTTCAGGTGTGGTCAGGTGGTGAGGACTACGGAAGCAGTGAGTTGTTAAGCAGAAAAATGGTTTCGAAGAAAGTTAGGGGAGGGGAAAGGTGACTGGGGAGTAAGTAACATTGTGTTGGAAGGCATGGGTGCAGGATTAAGGGATGCACACAGAGATTGTATGGAGGGGGTCATTACATTATGAGGCCTGGTCACAGACTGAGCCGCAGGGGCATTGACCCCTGGAACTCTCTCCAGGTATACTCCAGGTATACTGAAGACGAAGTATGGCAGGCGGTGCAGGGACAACGTTTGGGGAAGACGCCAGGGATTGACGGGATTTCTGGGGATTTCTACGTGACTCATTGGGAGGTTATGCGCAGGGTTTTGGTGGCTTTATTCAATGGCATGAAAATATCAGGTAGTATGAGTGAGAAACCGTGTACTGAGGTTGTGGTCTTCGTTCCAAAGGGGAGGGATTGTAAAACTTTGAAGGATTATAGGGCAATCACCTTACTCTGTTCAGATTATAAAATTTTTGCACGCATCTTGGGTAATCGTATGAAGAAAGTTTTGAACGAATTCTTAGATCAGGGGCAATATGGGATTCCGGGGCGAAGTATTAGTGGGGGGCACCGCAGAATTAGAGGTTTTGTGGAAGGTAGGGGGGGTGGTGTCATAGGGCTGGATTGGGAAACAGCCTATGATAGTGTAGATAGGGGAATGTTACAGGAGATCTTGTTAAGACTGGTTTGGTGGGGAAATTGTGGAGTGGGTAAGCATGCTATATAATCGGGTTTTGGTCAGGGTACAGGTGAATGGGAAGGTGGGGTCCGAGGTAGGCATGGGGAGGGGGTTGCGACAGGGATGTCCCTTGTCGCAGCTTCTCTTTGCATGTTTGCAAAACCCTTTCTATGGGTTGGTGAGGGAGGGAGTCAGGGAGGTGGGTGAGTTGTGGGATGGTGCTCTGGGAATTATCGGATACGTGGATGACACTACTATTTTAGTGGGAAGCTCAGAAGGTTTGGGGAATGTGAATCGTATAATTGAGATATTTGGAGCTGCGACTGGTATGAAGGTCAATAGAGTGAAGTCGAAGTTATTGGAGGTAGGTTCTTGGGTAGGCGGGGCGTTGGGTCAGGCTTATTTATGGGTAACTGTTGAAAGTATTAAAATCTGTGGTGTGGTTTTCTGCGCGGAACCGGGGAGGGCGAGGGAAATTTTTTTCTTTGGTGGTGGAGGCAGCATTGAACAGAATGATGGGATGGAGGACGGGGAAAGTCACCCTTTTGCAAAGGGTTATGGTTGTAAACACTTTGGTGTACAGTAAATTATGGTTTGTGGCCGCAGTATATCCACTAATTGAGGGCGTTATACAGAGATTATGGCAGAGGGTCATGCGTTTTGTTTGGGGTTACGGAAGACACTGGTTAAGGGAAGAGGTTGTGGCGACTAGGGTGATTCATGGAGGCATGGGATTGATTCCATTGAAGAGGCGGTTAATGAGGTTATATGTGAGGCAGGAATTTTTAGCTATTGGCGGTCTTCATGGGGTGTGGGTGAATGATGTTATGAGGGAGGTGCGGAGGTGGTGACAGGGTAGGGATCTTATGGTATGTGAGACACTTTTGCGGCACCTTCTTATTGTAGCAGATCCGGGGAAAGTACGGGTGGGCAGGTTAGATTGGGTTGGGAGTGGTAGTAGGGTACTTCAAGATGTTGAGACATAACCCTGTATGATTGGAGCAGTATTTGGTACTGGTTTAAGAAGCTGAAATTGCCTTCCAGGGTATGGGAAACAGGTTTCCGGTTTTTACATGGCATATTAGCATCGCAGGCACAACTTTTCGTGATGGGGCTGGTAGGGAATGGTCTTTGTAATGTGTGTGGTATGCTGGAGACCACTTTTCATACAGTTTATTTTTGTGAAGACTTAGCGAGGGTAAGGGATGGTTTGGGGGAATTATAAGGATGGTGGGGGTAGGGGGTTGTCAATTTTGAGGGTCCTCAGTTTAGATGTTGGGGGTTGTGCAGAGGATGTATGCAGAGCCATAATATACTTGGCGCTGGATTATATTTTTATGTCATAGGTCATGAGGGAGGTCAGGGGAGAAGCACGTGTCAGGGTATTAGCAGCCAGGTTCTATAGAACTGTATGTAGGAATCGAGGTTTGTATGGTAGGGCATGGGAATGGGCTTTTCCAAAGGAGTATAGGTGTTTAATGATGGCTATATTATTGAGGGGTGGTGGAGGGGCTGGATAGAAGGGGAGGGGTTGGTCTCATGGGGAGGGCGGTATGGAAGGTGTGTAAGTCTTTTAGGGATGTATGTGAGTTGCATTGGGGAGGCTCGGTGGTAGGGGCGGGTAGAGCTGGGGCTGGGGTGTTCTTCTTTCTGTTTATGTATGATAGTGGGTACCCATGACAATGATGAGGGTGGAAGGGTCACTTAAGGGTTTTGATTTAGGGAAAAGGTGGCGGGGGCTTGTCTAGCTGTGTGATCGGGTTTGGATCTATCAGAGCAAAGCAGTGGTTCTCACCAAAACTTAGAAAAACGAAGAGACAATGACAATGTATTGATTTTAATTTTGTGTTGGCCTGGGACGGTAGTTTGCACATGTGTTTACACGAACTTTGTTTTTTTTTAGGGTATGATTATCTTGGGCCTTTTTGGTAATGTGGCTGTATATCAGGTGTATATGTCAAGTCAGACTTGTCATACTTTGCTAGGGTTATTATATCATCATTGTATAATCCTAAAGGAGGATGTATTTTCAGGTGCTCCATGGTATTGTTTGGTCTTTTCATGAGGCCTTGTAAGTGTACTGATTTAATTTCCGTGAATTCTTGGGGGTTTACCCTCACCATTTCCTTGTCTCGCTCTGGTTTTGTGTGTTAAACCAGTGGGTTACCTTGAGTATGTTTTTTTATTATGTCGGGTAAGATGGGGACATTATAATAAACATTAGGGTCAAATAATGATGATATATATTCGTGTGTATTCTTTATTTTACGTGTATGTTTTTGGGAAATGACCGTTGGATTGTGTGTTACCTGGAGTCTACCTGGAGAGAATTCCAGGGGTCAACGCCCCCGCGGCCCGGTCTGTGACCAGGCCTCTTGTTGGACCAGAGCCTGATCAACCAGGCTGTTACTGCTGGCCGCACGCAGTCCAACGTACGAACCACAGCCCGGCTGATCAGGTACCGACTTGAGGTGCCTGTCCAGTGCCTGCTTGAAGACAGCCAGGGGCTTGTTGGTAATCCCCCTGATGTATGCTGGGAGGCAGTTGAACAATCTTGGGCCCCTCACACTTATTGTGTTGTCCCTCAACGTGCTAGTTTGTTTTATGTCGGCCATTCCAAAATATATATATATATATATATATATATATATATATATATATATATATATATATATATATATACAGTATATATATATAATAGTAGGGAAAGGGCTGAAAGTGATAGCGCCTATATGTAATGATGACTTGACATAAAGGGGAGGGGGACAATATGATTGGTGTTATGTGTTGGCATGTGAGAATTTGTGATAGTGCATGAAATTGCCTTGGGGTGGAAGTAAGGTCTTTAGAGGCCTGGGGTGATATATATTTTTGGGAATCAGTATTGTGTTGTTGTCAAGGGGTATAATTTTTGTTTGGGACATTATGTTTCTGCCTAATATTGCTACTGTATATACAATTTATTGCAACATGTTGGTTGCTGAAGATAAGGATATGCATATTATTGATATTGGTTTTTGTGGGATGTAGGTTGAGAATATAAAAGTTTTTTTTTTTTTTTTATAGCATACACTGTTGTATGTTCTTTATGATTGTTGTAAGACTACATAATGTATGTATATCGTATGATTTTAAATTAAATAAAATAAAAAATTCAGTAGGGCAATAAAGATATCGTCAGTAGGGAAATGAAGATATCGTCAGTAAGGAAATGAAGATATCGTCAGTAAGTAAATGAAGATATCGTCAGT
Source organism: Cherax destructor (assembly GCA_009830355.1). Taxonomy (NCBI): domain Eukaryota; kingdom Metazoa; phylum Arthropoda; class Malacostraca; order Decapoda; family Parastacidae; genus Cherax; species Cherax destructor. The sequence goes on along the minus strand of WNWK01035970.1, from coordinate 11,914 downwards.
AAGGAAATGAAGATATCGTCAGTAAGTAAATGAAGATATCGTCAGTAAGGAAATGAAGATATCGTCAGTAAGTAAATGAAGATATCGTCAGTAAGGAAATGAAGATATCGTCAGTAAGTAAATGAAGATATCGTCAGTAAGTAAATGAAGATATCGTCAGTAAGGAAATGAAGATATCGTCAGTAAGTAAATGAAGATATCGTCAGTATGGAAATGAAGATATCGTCAGTAAGTAAATGAAGATATCGTCAGTAAGTAAATGAAGATATCGTCAGTAAGTAAATGAAGATATCGTCAGTAAGTAAATGAAGATATCGTCAGTAGGGAAATGAAGATATCGTCAGTAGGGAAATGAAGATATCGTCAGTAGGGAAATGAAGATATCGTCAGTAAGGAAATGAAGATATCGTCAGTAAGTAAATGAAGATATCGTCAAAAAGTAAATGAAGATATCGTCAGTAAGTAAATGAAGATATCGTCAGTAAGGAAATGAAGATATCGTCAGTAGGGAAATGAAGATATCGTCAGTAGGGAAATGAAGATATCGTCAAAAAGTAAATGAAGATATCGTCAGTAAGTAAATGAAGATATCGTCAGTAAGGAAATGAAGATATCGTCAGTAGGGAAATGAAGATATCGTCAGTAGGGAAATGAAGATATCGTCAGTAAGTAAATGAAGATATCGTCAGTAAGTAAATGAAGATATCGTCAGTAAGTAAATGAAGATATCGTCAGTAGGGAAATGAAGATATCGTCAGTAGGGAAATGGAGATATCGTCAGTAAGTAAATGAAGATATCGTCAGTAAGTAAATGAAGATATCGTCAGTAGGGAAATGAAGATATCGTCAGTAAGTAAATGAAGATATCGTCAGTAGGGAAATGAAGATATCGTCAGTAGGGAAATGAAGATATCGTCAGTAAGGAAATGAAGATATCGTCAGTAAGTAAATGAAGATATCGTCAGTAAGTAAATGAAGATATCGTCAGTAGGGAAATGAAGATATCGTCAGTAGGGAAATGAAGATATCGTCAAAAAGTAAATGAAGATATCGTCAGTAAGTAAATGAAGATATCGTCAGTAAGTAAATGAAGATATCGTCAGTAAGTAAATGAAGATATCGTCAGTAGGGAAATGAAGATATCGTCAGTAGGGAAATGGAGATATCGTCAGTAAGTAAATGAAGATATCGTCAGTAAGTAAATGAAGATATCGTCAGTAGGGAAATGAAGATATCGTCAGTAAGTAAATGAAGATATCGTCAGTAGGGAAATGAAGATATCGTCAGTAGGGAAATGGAGATATCGTCAGTAGGGAAATGGAGATATCGTCAGTAAGTAAATGAAGATATCGTCAGTAGGGAAATGGAGATATCGTCAGTAGGGAAATGGAGATATCAAGTACGTATTTCATTAAAAGATCACCAACAAAGGAAGCTTCAAAGGTTTCTTTCCAGTAGATCTGGAGTTCCTGTTACCTGGAAATTACCACCCCTCAGGATGGCCTGTATATCTAAAATGCATACATATAAAGTATTACTATAGACATTATGTAAGTTCATTGTTGCAATAACACGAACACCGAGCATGGATATCATGTAACAATATCTCATTGTCATGCAGTACCGACTAATCCTAGGCTGACTCAAGACAAAGTTGTTGTTTTTTTTTTCAAAAATAAGCTGTATTATAATGTACAAATTACTGGTAACGATGGTAGAAGTAATGATGGTTGCTGTAGTATGGTGACGCTGGTTGTGGTGATGGTAATAGTAATGCTAGTGGTAGTAATGAGTGGTGATGGTAATGTGCTAACCGTAGTGGTGGTGACTGACATTAGTGGTGATAGCGGTGGGATATGATGATGATGGTGATGATGAAGATTTTTTTTATGCGGGCGATGAAGATCATCATCTGGCAGGACATGAGACAAGGGAACCTGAGCCAAGCAAATGGCGGGTGCTTACAAAGACATGAGCAGGCATCTGTCAGCTGCAACAATAGCACCAGCAATCCCAGCAGCAGCAGCCTGCCTGTTGTATGTGCGTGTGTGTGTGTGTACTCACCTAGTTGTGGTTGCAGGAGTCGATTCATAGCTCTTGTACTCACCTATTTGTGGTTGCAGGGATCGAGTCATAGCTCCTGGCCCCGCCTCTTCACTGATTGCTACTAGGTCCTCTCTCTCCCTGCTCCATGAGCTTTATCAAACCTAGTCTTAAAACTATGCATGGTTCCTGCCTCCACTATGTCGCTTTCTAAGCTATTCCACTTCCTGACAACTCTATGACTGAAGAAATACTTCCTAACATCCCTTTGACTCATAGGAGTCTTCAACTTCCAATTGTGACCCCTCGTTTCTGTGTCCCCTCTCTGGAACATCTTGTCTCTGTCCACCTTATCTATTCCTCGCAGTATTTTATATGTCGTTATCATGTCTCCCCTAACCCTCCTGTCCTCTAGTGTCGTCAGGCCGATTTCCCTTAACCTTTCTTCGTAGGACAATCCCCTTAGCTCTGGGACTAGTCTTGTTGCAAACCTTTGCACTTTCTCTAATTTCTTGACGTGCTTGACCAGGTGTGGGTTCCAAACTGGTGTTGCATACTCCAGTATGGGCCTGACGTATATGGTGTACAGAGTCTTGAATGATTCCTTAGTGAGGTATTGGAACGCTATTCTTAGGTTTGCCAGCCGCCCGTATGCTGCAGCAGTTATCTGATTGATGTGTGCCTCAGGAGATGTGCTCGGTATTATACTCACCCCAAGATCTTTTCTTTGAGTGAGGTTTGCAGTCTTTGGCCACCTAGACTATACTCTGTCTGCGGTCTTCTTTGCCCTTCCCCGATATTCATGACTTTACATTTGGCAGGGTTAAATTCAAGGAGCCAGTTACTGGTCCAGGCTTGTAGCCTGTCCAGGTCTCTTTGTAGTCCTGCCTGATCCTCGACTGATTTGATTCTTCTCATTAACTTCACATCATCTGCAAACAGGGACACTTCTGAGTCTATCCCTTCCGTTATGTCATTCACATATACCAAAAACAGTACAGGTCCTAGGACTGACCCTTGTGGAACTCCACTCGTCACAGGTGCCCACTCTGACATCTCGTCACGTACCATGACTCGTTGTTGCCTCCCTGTCAGATATTCTCTGATCCATTGCAGTGCTTTTCCTGTTACGTGTGCCTGATCCTCTAGCTTTTGCATTAACCTCTTGTGAGGAACTGTGTCGAACGCCTTCTTGCAGTCCAAAAAAATGCAGTCTATCCACCCCTCTCTCTCGTGTCTTACTTCTGTTACCTTGTCATAAAACTCCAGTAGGTTTGTGACACAGGATTTTCCTTCCCTGAAACCGTGCTGGTTGTCGTTTATAAGCTTGTGTCTTTCTAGGTGCTCCACCACTCTAATCCTGATGATCTTCTCCATGACTTTGCATACTATACACGTCAGTGACACAGGTCTGTAGTTTAATGCCTTGTGTCTGTCTCCTTTCTTAAAAATTGGGACTACATTTGCCATCTTCCACGCCTCAGGTAGTTGCCCAGTTTCAATGGATGTGTTGAAGATTTGTGTTAGTGGCACACAACATCTCTGCTCCCTCTCTAAGGACCCACGGAGAAATGTTGTCCGGTCCCACCGCTTTTGAGGTATCGAGTTCACATAGCAGCTTCTTCACCTCCTCCTCGGTTGTGTGTATTTCATCCAGCACTTGTTGGTATACCTCCCTATTCTGAATTCCTGGAGTCCTTCCTGTCTCCTGTGTAAATACTTCTTTAAATCTCATGTTGAGCTCCTCACATACCTCTTGGTCGTTTCTTGTGAACTCCCCACCTTCCTTTCTCAGCCTGATTACCTGGTCCTTGACTGTTGTTTTCCTCCTGATGTGGCTATACAACAGCTTCGGGTCAGACTTGACTTTTGATGCTATATCATTTTCATATTGTCGCTGAGCCTCCCTTCTTACCTGTGCATATTCGTTTCTGGCTCTTCGGCTAATCTCTTTATTTTCCTGGGTCCTTTGTCTTCTGTACTTTTTCCATTCTCTATTACACTTAGTTTTTGCCTCCCTACACCTCTGGGTGAACCAAGGACTCGTTCTGGTCTTCCCATTACTTCTGTTTCCCTTGGGGACACATATATACATGTATGTATATATGTGTGTGTATGTGTGTGTATGTGTGTGTATGTACTCACCTAATTGTGGTTGCAGGGGTCGAGACTCAGCTCATGTGTGTGTGTGTATATGTATGTGTGCATGTATATGTGTGTGTGTGTGTGTGTGACCCAACAATTAAAATTTGCACCAAGAACTCATTACAGTTGTGACCGGGTGTAGACTAGTGAATTGTTCATTACTTTATAATTTGTTCATGATTGTAACCATGTATAAACGTAAGTAAGTAAATTTACTTACGTGTTTCATTACCTTTGTGACTTGTGAGTTCATTACCTTTGTAACTTGTGAGTTCATTACCTTTGTAACTTGTGAGTTCATTACCTTTGTAACTTGTGAGTTCATTACCTTTGTAACTTGTGAGTTCATTACCTTTGTAACTTGTGAGTTCATTACCTTTGTAACTTGTGAGTTCATTACCTTTGTAACTTGTGAGTTCATTACCTTTGTAACTTGTGAGTTCATTACCTTTAACTTGTGAGTTCATTACCTTTGTAACTTGTGAGTTCATTACCTTTGTAACTTGCACAGTTATCAAAACTTTGGGGTCCAGTCCCTGGACCCATTATGTACCTCTGTAATCTTTTGACTACCGCCCACAGGATGGGTATGGGGTGCATAATAAAGATATCAAACTAACAAAAAAAACAATCCCAGCACTGTCTCCACCACTAGTAGCAGACGCAATAGCAACACTAGCAGCACCAATAGTAGCAATATCATTGTGACTTTTCCCCGCTTATGAACACCCTGCCGCCTATTTGTCAGTCATTGTCCCAATAAAAGCAATTTATGCAAGTATCTTGATCTCAAGGAGGATCTGTGATGCCAGTGAGGGGCTCTTGACCAAAGAAAGGTGAGCTATGCTCCAATTTCTTTGATCGAATCTGAATGCCTCCATTTCCTAAGGATTTGTATATCCCTTACGGGTTTAGCGCTCCCATGAATAGTATAATAATATTGATTTCAAATGTCTCTTTCCTTCGCTATTGCCAGTAGTATTTTATTTAACACACGTATGTAATACGTGTGTATTACATACGTATGTATACCTGGAGAGGGTTTCGGGGGTCAACGCCCCCGCGGCTCGGTCTGAGACCAGGTCTCGTGGTGGATAAGGGTCTGATCAACCAGGCTGTTACTGCTGGCCGCACGCAATCGGACGTACGAACCACAGCCCAGCTGGTCAGGTACTGACTTTAGGTGCCTGTCCAGTGCCTTCTTGAAGACAGCCAGGGGTCTATTGGTAATCCACCTTATGTATCCTGGGAGGCAGTTGAACAGTCTTGGGCCCCTGACACTTATTGTGTTGTCTCTCAGTGTACTCGTGGCGCCCCTGCTTTTCATCGGGGGAATGTTGCATCTCCTGCAGAGTCTTTTACTTTCATACGGAGTGATATTCGTGTGCAAGTTTGGTACTAAGTACGTTAACTAGATTTAGCCTAGAATAACCCAATTAAATCAAACAATGTATCATTTCCAGTTCGGTCCGCTTACTTATATAAATGGTTTTAAAAAAAAACGACAAGTTGATGAATGAGACACTTCTGCAATACATGGATATCTTTTTTGTGAAAACGTTTCGCCAGCCAGTGGCTTCATCAGTTAAATACGGAGAAGAACGGTGGAAGTTAAAGCGTTTGAGATAATCAATCCCTCACCTGGAGATGTGGTGAGTTTTAGTGCGAGGGAAAGGGGTCTCATGTTATTCACTAGGCAATTTCTAATACAGAAATGGCCTTCAAATATCAAAATATTAATAAATAAATAATAATAATATTTATTTCTTCAAGTACATGATACAACTTGTACAGACCATACCTGGAGTTTACCTGGAGAGAGTTCCAGGGGTCAACGCCCCTGCGGCCCGGTCTGTGACCAGGCCTCATGTTGGATCAGAGCCTGATCAACCAGGCTGTTACTGCTGGCCGCACGCAGTTCAACGTACGAACCACAGCCCGGCTGGTCAGGAACCGACTTCAGGTGCCTGTCCAGTGCCTGCTTGAAGACAGCCAGGGGTTTGTTGGTAATCCCCCTGATGTATGCTGGGAGGCAGTTGAACAGTATTGGGGCCCTGACACTTATTGTGTTGTCTCTCAACGTGCTAGTGGCACCCCTGCTTTTCATTGGGGGGATGTTACATCGCCTGCCGAGTCTTTTGCTTTCGTAGGGAGTGACTCTCGTGTGCAAGTTTGGTACTAATCCCTCGAGAATTTTCCACGTGTATATAATAATGTAGCTCTTCCGCCTGCGTTCTAGGGAGTACAGGTTTAGGGACTTCAAGCGTTCCCAGTAATTGAGGTGGTTTATCGCAGTTATGCGTGCTGTGAAGGTTCTCTGCACATTTTCTAGGTCAGCAATTTCACCTGAATTGAAAGGTGCAGTTAGTGTGCAGCAATATTCCAGCCTAGATAGAACAAGCGACCTGAAAAGTGTCCTAAATTTCCTAAATTTGCTTGTAACAGATAAGTGAACTGTAGATATAAATCCAAATGTACAATTGTTAACCCTTTTGGGGCCTGGTTCCTAGGCCTTTTGTGTATCCATATGCTCTTGCACTACCGTCCACAGGATGGATATGGGGTGCACAATAAACTAGCCACTTCGGTGGCAAAATCTAAAATCTAATCCTTGCTTGCCAAACTTCTACAGGAAGCAATGCAGAATTCCTAATTTCTTGTTGTGTCTGGGCTTAGACGACTGTGTAAGCTATCTGAAGTATTAAAAGGGGTGTAGGATTTTCTTAATTTTCCTACTACTGTAAGCGATCAATTATCTCTCATTAACCCATCCAAATTACAATAGTGGTCAGCCATGATGTATCTTACAAGGAAGTGGTGTGTCTAGTCTGGTACATCTGTGTCCAATTACTTGATGCGGTAGCAAACAAGACGTCACTGCCCCTTTCTGAGAGGTCTGGGCCCCTCAGTTGAAAGGGGCCGATACCCCCCCTCCTGGAAAAATTTCTCCACGATTTCTTTATGCGGTATGGTACAAAATAATGTAGTTTACATGTAATAAAATATTGATAGGCACAAAAGAAAGCCATTACTATGAATAAATGCATTTCAGGCAAATTAATCTTAAATAACAAAAAAAAAAAAAAAGGCGCAATACCGTGACTGGAACAATACACAAATAACCGCTGTTCTATGTGCGGATTATTTGTGTAAATTAATCTTAATTCTTAAAGACTGCTTATGATTCAGACACGGACTATTAAGTAATTTTATTCAGGTATAGGTACACATAATAGTTACACAAATTATCATACATAGCAGCATATGTGTAGATTACCTAGGATACCCCCCCAAAAAAAAAAAAAAAAAAAAGTCAAATTGACTTATTCCCATGCATGTGATTTTTTATGCAGTTAACTACAGCCATATGTCCCCACTGACATCTCTGCTATATAATACCACTGTTGCTTTATTACTTTTACTATTCGTTGATAAATGTGATTTTGCAATCCCTAAGAAGAGGATGATAGGACATGCTCGCCCGTGTTGTCAACACAACCTCAGAACAGCTGACAAGAGACGACTACACCACCTGAACTTCTACACAAAATGCAGACTTCGAATAACAACGCTGATCCAAGAAGAGCAGATAAAATTGTTAGGTAACTTATTTGCTAATTAATGATTATAAAAACGCGGTTAGTCGTAAATAGGAAAGAGAGGACAGGTTTCTGAAACAACCGGCTATTTTTTGTTTGTTTAGATTATCTACTAGATAGCACATTATATTTAAAAATATTGGTATTTATATGTTAGTAATATTAATTTATTAACTTAATAGATAGCATATTATATTTAGAATGATTTGCATTTATATGTTCGTAATATTACATATGGCACCTAGTCATTATATACAAAAGTGACATTCTTAATAAGATATATTTAATAATTAAATTCCTTCCCATCCCTCAGTAGGACTTATTGGGACCCCTTTTCCATGGTACTTATTTAGACATGTATATTAAGAGCTTATTTGAATTATTAACCCAAGATATTCCAAGAAACATTCAGTGTTGTCTCTTTGCAAATCAAAAGGAATGTTAATAAAAAGAAAATAAGGGCAGCCATTGTAATATAAACACTTAAGACCCTAAAGAATATGAGAATGGAGGAGCACTGCAGTAGGCCTATTGACCCATGCTAGGCAAGTCCAGTTCACACTCAACAACATCCCTTCCTTGTATACCTGTCCAACTTGAAAAAAGTAGTAACATTGTTTTACTTTATTGGGCTTTCCTAGATTAAATTTGTATACACTATGTATGCTCAGTAGAAATAAATAGCTTTGCTTGACTTTGTGTTATCCTAGGTTAGATTCTGCATAATTTATTATATGAAAAATGATAAACTTTATTAAACAAACAAACAAACAAATTTTATTTCATTGCAATTTTACATAGATTTTGTAGTTACAATCATAAACTGAAGTGCAAGGAGAGCCACTGACATGCCATGGCATTAGGGGCAGCTTAATCTAATGACTTATGGACTATGTACATAATATTAGAGAAATTGATTGAGTTTATTCTAGTTATATATTTGTTCAAATTACAGTATGATAATATTACATTGTAAAAATTTAGATTATCTTATGGAAAATAACATTGAGCATTTTTTAAAGTAATTTATAGTATGAGTATTTAGTTTAGGGTGAGTAGGAGGTAACATAATAGTAACATATTAGTAAAAATTGAAATTATCTTATAGGAAAATAATATTGAGCATTTTTGAAAGTAATTTACAGTATGAGTATTTAGTTTAGGGTGAGTAGGTGGTTTTTGAGAAGTCTTAAATTGATTTTCAGACAAGATTATCTTAATATTTACTGGTAATGAATTCCAGATTCGGGGGACCTTTATGTGCATAGAATTTTTACATAGGTTGATAGGGAACACGGGGTATATAAAAAAGTGATCTGTGTCTTGTGTTGTGGTCATGGGTCCTATTAAAGTTGGGGGAGGAGAATTTTGAGCGGAGGGTTTATATTAGAGTGTAAAGTTTTATTATGTAGTAGGACAAGAATAAGTATGAATGTTCTTTACAGTGAGTAGTTTGAGACTTTTAATATTGGTGGAGTATGCTGTTAGAGTGGGAATTTGTTATCATTCTGACTGCAGCCTTTTGTTGTGTTATGAGGGTCTAAGGTGATTTAATGTTGTTGATCTCCATGACAGATTCCATAGGTGAGATAGGGGTAGATAAGGAATGATATAATGCAAGGAGAGCTGATTGTGGTACATAATAGCGTATTTTTGATAATATGCCTACTGTCTTCGAGATTTTCTTGGAAATTTGTTGTATATGTGTTTGGAATTTAAGGCTACTGTCAAGGTGGATTCCTGGGAAATTTTTCCCCTCTGTAGTCTTGTGAGGGGTGTACCATTGAGCGTTATTTTAAATGGAACATTTGTGGCTTTGCTTCCAAACTGTATGAAGTAGGTCTTGTCAGTATTGAGAGAAGCTTGTTAGTCGTCTTCCAGTTGATATTTTCTGTAATTCGGCATTAACAGTTTTGGGCCAGTATAACTGGATTTGGGTGAGAGAAGACATATGTTGTGTCATCTGAAAAAAAATGGGTTTGAGTAGTTGTGATGATTGTAGGTCATTTATGTAAATGAGGAATAGGAGTGGCCCCAGGACACTTCCTTGAGGGACCCGACTGTAATTTGTTGGTGGAAGAGTTCGCTCCATTTGTGTACACGTATTGGCTTCTGTTGGTGAGGTATGATTTTAGGTAGTTGAGTGGGTGCCCTTATACCATATGTGCTAATTTTGTGAGCAGTAAATCATGGTCGACTGCCTGAGAGAGAGAGTCTACCTGAGAGAATTCCAGGGGTCAACGCCCCGCGGCCCGGTCTGTGACCAGGCCTCTTGTTGGCCCAGAGCCTGATCAACCAGGCTGTTCTTGGCCGCACGCAGTCCAACGTAGAACCACAGCCCGGCTGATCAGGTACCACTTGAGGTGCCTGTCCAGTGACTGATCAAAAGCTTTGCGCAGATCAATGAAGATTCATATCACCTTTTATGTTCTGAGTCTGTTCTCATAATACAATTTTTTTGATCTTCTTATCAGGCTGGTAAGGATTGGGTGAGTAGTGTTTGGATTGTTCCTGGTTTTAGACCCTCTGGGATTGTTTTTCATATTGGTGCCGTTTGTTAATGGATTTAAGGATGCTGGGTGTTAGCCAGGGATTGTTAAGTCTCTTAGCTGTGATCTGTTTAGTTTTTTAGGGCAATGTTTGTTATAGAGGTGGTGGGTTTTGTTAAGGAAATTCTTTATGCATTCATTAGTATCTGTATAGTTTCTAACTCATTATGCCAGTCAATGTTAATCATAGCTGTTATAAAGTTATTTACAGCAGACTCATTATGAGTCTGAAGGTAACTTTTGTAATATCTAGGGCAATTTACCAAGGTTAGTTATGAGAAAGGTCGGATAGTGGTCTGTGGTGTTGTCTGTGATTATGCCTGATTTTAGAGGGGATATAGTGTTAGTCCAGATGTGGTCTAGTAATGAGGTACTAGTCTATGAGATTCTTGTAGGTTTTGATATTGTTGGTAGTAACAAGCAGTTGCTCATAGTGTTTGTGAATTCTGTTACTTGTGGGTCCTGGTCATGTAGTAGATTTATATTGAAATCTCCTGTGAGCAGCAAATGGTCTTTGTTCATGTGTGCATCTGTCGTGTGGGTCTTGGGAGAGATATTTAGGTAGACATAGACACTCCTTGTAGGATGGTTATGGTATATTTACGGACTGTGAAGGAGAGGTCCAGCAATGTCCGTCCGATAGGTCTGACGCTAGTGAGGGGGTACGCCATCTGGGGGCTATGCACGTGAGCCTCTGACGTCAGCGGGTACGTGGGCGTCACACGCAAAGGGACCAGCTGTTAAGTGGATGAATGCTGATACACTACACAAGGCATATATGATACTGACACGACAGTGCCATGTTATCGTATGACGCCCGGCATACTATACAACTCTTAGGCTGAACAGACAGGTGGTACGGGGGAATCTATACAATAGCAAACACATTATAACTTGGAAAATGATCAAGATTAATCTTACTCTCGCACTTCTTGAGTTAACAGTACTTAAGAGAATGTTAATGGATCTAGATATAAACATTATATATATAAAATTTCAATTTGCAAATTTGATCGATCAATCTGTATTCATGCACTCAGCGGGTTCTGAGGAAGAATAAATATATTTACAAGGAAGAAGTTTTAACAGAAAAGAGAGACTGGCCAGCACGGCAACTGTTAAAACTCAGAACCGTAGGGAACATGAACACACAAAAAAATTTAGATATTGAACACTTAGTAACAAAAAAACACAGTCGACAATTTCTCTTAACTCAATCATCTAATTGTACAGTCTATTTACATTTAACCCCAACTCTGCTAGGGTAAGATTTACATATGCAGAATGGTTATCATCTCTGGGTGGATCAAACTCTGTTACAGTAGGTAACTCAACTTCTGATTGAGGAGGGTCTACACTGATATCAACAAATGATACTTGGGGGTTTTCAACACTTGTCGACGCAAAGGAGAACGACAGTCAGGTTGTTCCTCCCGACTCACTACTAGAAGTTGAAGGAGGGGCAGACGGATTATCTTTTCGCCCCCAGTCTGGTTGTCAGGGCTTCGCTTCTCACATACTAACTTTATATGATCTAAATGTGATTTTTACACTTACTAAACTCAACTTTTTACTTAT
>WNWK01035969.1:0-19449 GCA_009830355.1 Cherax destructor | reverse complement strand
AATGTTGTAGAGAGAAAACACCGGGAGGCAGCCAAAAGAAACCCCGAACACACAGTTTTAAATCTCTGCCCAAATTTCCTTAAACCAGAAAATATGATCAGCCGGGGGAGCCTTCACCAAATTCAACTTCAAAAAAAAAACATAAGGTGGACCAAGAAACCAAGTCCTAAACGATATAAATGGGAAGATAGACTACAACAGAGATCCTACCCTATGTCTAGAAAAAATTAACTCTGTGGCACTTGAGGTATGCTCAAGGCATATTCCTTAAGGAAAAGGAGAAGTTTAAACTAGAAAGAAAAAGGGGCTCCCTATACAGGCAAAGGCAAAGAATAACAGAGCGGCCAAGAGGCAAAACTGCAACGTAGGGAGACAATGGCTGGAGAAATAGCAAACATCGAACTAAAACTAAAGGAAACTTACAGGAGTCAAGAAATGTGAGAAAAACTTAAAAGCCATAAATGAAATTGAAAGAAACCCAAAGTATTTCTTTTCTTATGCCAAATCAAAGTCTAGAACAACATCCAGTATTGGGCCCCTACTTAAACGGGATGGGTCCTACACAGATGACAGCAAGAAATGAGTGAGCCACTAACCAGACTGAGAGTCGAAGACCTAAATTAATTTTTTGAGACAAAATTTGTAGACACACACCTATCTGATATTATCCTGACACCAAATGACTTCAAAAGGCGAAAATGACATGCCCATGCACTCTGCCCCAGGCCCAGACTCATGGAACTCCGTGTTCATCAAGAACTGCAAGAAGCCCCTATCACGTGCTTTTAATATCCTGTGGAGAGGAGCATGGACACTGGGGTCGTCCAGCTACTAAAAACAACAGACATAGCCCCACTCCACAAAGGGGGCAGTAAAGCTGACCCCCTACACTACACCGAATACTCGATTTTACTTGTTACTTTTATCTTGTACTGGGTTTTTTTGTAAATAGGTTTTTACACAGATTATATAGATTTATGATTTTATTCAGAGTACTATATGTTTTTATATTAATAATAATATAATAAATATTGAAAATACGATATTTTACTTAGTATCCCAAACAGTTGTTAATTACAAATGCTTCTTTATTTGTAATATGGGGCCTGTCCGGGATCATATTGTTTGTCCGGAAATGACTGTTTAGGATAAAATATATTAAGTACCTGAATCTTTGTGTGTCGGTCATTTTGTGGTGGGGGTGTTACGGCCCCTATCTAACAATGGTAGTTAGGTAATTACCCTCACCGGCGCAGTCAAGGGGTTACGTCATCAGACCTGATGTTTGACTGCTGGCAGGCGTGACTGACAGTGTCATCGAGACTCTCCCCTAGTCAACACTGGAGAGTCCACCAGCTTACTGATACACTACTGGAGTTCGCCAGGCAGACCTGCTTGAGAGTTGAGACTTTCGCAGTGTGGTGCTGGTGACAGGTCTACAAGTGTCATCGAGACTCTCCCTAGTCAACACTGGAGAGTCCACCACTACTGATACACTACTGGAGTTCGCCAGGCAGACCTGCTTGAGAGTTGAGACTTCGCAGGTGGTGCTGGTGACAGGTCTACAGTGCTAACGAGACTCCCATATACAACACTGGGAGTTCACTAGCTCCCTGATACACCTGGGAGTGTTCAACAGACAGACCTGGAGATTGACTCTTCGTGCTGGTGACGGCCTTAGACTATCTACTGGCTTATTCACCGTACCGACTGTGTTCCTGAGACTATGTACCTGAAAATGGACTGTTGTACCTGAACTTATGTACCTGAAAGTGTGTGACACTGGTAACAGGTGGTGTCTTGTGTGACACTGGTAACAGGTGGTGTCTTGTGTGACACTATATGGTGTCAGGTATTTATGGTGTAGTCAGTCAGAGTTTGACGGGGCACGCACAGGTTGAGCTGTATTTGATGTGTGTCATAACGCGGTGAAAAGGTTTTATTAGAGATGGGTTCATGATGCAAGGAAGGTGTCTTATGGGCACAGAGAGAAGGGTGTCGTAGACACAGAGAACGGGTGTCAGGGGACCCCGTGAGAAGGCGTGCCATAAGACAAAGAAGTATCATGACAAGGTGTGGTAGTGTCCTGCGTGACACTAGAAGATGGCAGCGACTTGACACTACACCGAATACTTGATTTTACTTGTGACTTTTATCTTGTACTGTGATTTTGTGTAAATAGGTTTTTACACAGATTATATAGATTTATGATTTTATTCAGAGTACTATATGTTTTTATATTAATAATAATATAATAAATATTGAAAATACGATATTTTACTTAGTATCCCAAACAGTCGTTAATTACAAATGCTTCTTATTTGTAATAAAAGCAATAGCAAAGAACTACAGATTGATAGCGCTAACGTCCCATATCATAATTTTTTTTGAAAGGGTTCTAAGAAGCAAGATCACCACCCATCTAGATACCCATCAGTTACACAACAAAGGACAGCATGGGTTTAGAGCAAGTCACTCCTGTCTGTCCCAACTACTGGACCACTACGACAAGGTCCTGGATGCTCTAGAAGACAAACAGAATGCAGATGTTATATACACAGACTTTGCAAAAGCCTTTGACAAGTGTGACCATGGTGTAATAGTGCACAAAATGCATGATAAAGGAATAACAGGAAAAATCAGTAGATGGATCTATAATTTCCTAACAAATAGAACACAAAGAGTAGTAGTCAACAGAGTAAAGTCTGAGGCAGCTACGGTGAAAAGCACAGTACTTGCTCCCATCTTGTTCCTCATCCTCATATCGGACAGATAGGGATATAAGCCACAGCGCCGTGTCTTCCTTTGCAGATGACACCCGAATTTGCATGATAGTGTCCTCCTTTGAAGACACTGGAAGACTCCAGGCAGACATCAACCAAATCTTTAAATGGGCTGCAGAAAACAATATGAAGTTCAATGATGAAAAATTTCAATTACTCCGATATGGAAAACGTCAGGAAATTAAAACAAATTCCAGCCACACAAAAGAGCAAAAAACCAATGTCAAAGACCTGGGGGTGATCATGTTAGAGGATCTCACCTTCAAGGACCATAACATTGTATCAATCGCATCTGCTAGAAAAATGACAGGATGGATAATGAGAACCTTCAAAACCAGGGATGCCAAGCCCATGATGACACTCATCAGGTCGCTTGTTCTATCTAGGCTGGAATATTGCTGCACACTAACAGCAACTTTCAAGGCAGGTGAAATTGCTGACCTAGAAAATGTACAAAGAACCTTCACGGCACGCATAACTGCGATAAACCACCTAAATTACTGGGAACACTTGAAGTTCCTAAACCTGTACTCCTAGAATGCAGGAGGAGAGATACATGATTATATACACCTGAAAATCCTAGAGGGACTAGTACCAAACTTGCACACTAAAATCACTACCACGAAAGCAAAAGACTCGGCAGACTGTGCAACATCCCCCAATGAAAATCAGGGTGCCACTAGCACCATAAGAGACAACACAATAAGTGTCAGGGGCCCAAGACTGTTCAACTGCCTCCAAGCATACATCACTGGGATTACCAATAGACCCATGGTTGTCTTCAAGCAGGCACTGGTGAGGCACCTAAAGTCAGTACCTGACCAGCCGGGCTGGGATGACGCTGGATCATGTGGCCAGCAGTAACAGCCTGGTTGATCAGGCCCTGATCCACCATGAGGCCTAGTCACAGACCAGGCTGTGGGGGCATTGACCCCCAGAACTCTCTCCAGGTATACCCACACACACCCACCCACCCACACTATGGTTTTAGAAAAGAAGTTGAAGGTTTGGTATACAAATGCAGATGGTATAACAAATAAATGTGAGGAGTGGCATGAAAGAATAAAGGAGACATCCCCAGACATAATAGCACTCACAGAAACGAAACTCACCAGGATGATAACAGATGCAATCTTTCCACCCGGATATCAAATCCTCAGGAAAGATAGAGGGAGCAGAGGGGGAGGAGGAGTTGCACTGCTCATTAAGAACCGGTGGGGATTTGAGGAAGTGGAAGGAATGGATGGAATGGGCGATAGGGACTACATAGTAGGAACAATCCAGTCTGAGGGCCATAAGGTGGTAATTGCTGTAATGTACAACCCGCCACAGAACTGCAGGAGGGCAAGAGAAGAATACGACGAGAGCAACAGAGCAATGGTTGACACACTAGCCGAGGTGGCCAGAAGAGCCCACACAGGGAGAGCAAAGTTGCTAGTTATGTGTGATTTCAATCACAAAGAGATTGATTGGGACAACCTGGAGCCCCATGGGGGTCCTGAATCATGGAGAGCCAAGATGATTGATGTGGTACTGGAAAACCTCATGCATCAAGATGTTAGAGACACTACCAGAGAGAGAGAGAGAGGTGAGGATGATCCAGCAAGACTGGACCTAGTATTCACCTTGAGTAGTTTGGACATCGAGGATATCATGTATGAAAGGCCCCTTGGAGCTAGTGATCACTTCGTTCTGTGTTTTGATTATACAGTGGACCCTCGGTTTTCGCCGAAAATTCTTTCCAGAATGCTGCTCAAGTGACATTACCGAACGAATTTACTTCCTTAAGAAATAATGTCACATAGGTTAGTCTATTTCAGACCCCCAAAAATACACTTGCAAAAGCACTTACGAAAATACACTTACATAAATGTTCGAGTTTGGAGATGACCGAAAACCGAGGGACCACTGTATAGTTGAGCTTCAAGTGGAGAGGGGAGCAGGAATAGGAAGGGAGAAACGAAACTACAAAAGGGGGGACTACACAAGCATGAGGAACTTCCTACAAGACATTCAGTGGGAGAGAGAATTGGCAGGAAAACCAGTAAAAGAAATGATGGAATATGTGACAACCAAATGCAAAGAGGCAGAGGAGAGGTTTGTCCCCAAGGGAAACAGAAGTAATGGGAAGACCAGAACAAGTCCTTGGTTCACCCAAAGGTGCAGGGAGGCAAAAACTAGGTGCACTAGAGAATGGAAAAAGTACAGAAGACAAAGGACCCAGGAAAATATAGATTAGCCGAAGAGCAAGAAACGAATATGCACAGGTAAGAAGGGAGGCTCAGCAACAATACGAAAATGATATAGCATCAAAAGTCAAGTCTGACCCGAAGCTGTTGTATAGCCACATCAGGAGGAAAACAACAGTCAAGGACCAGGTAATAAGGCTGAGGAAGGAAGGTGGGGAGTTCACAAGAAATGACCAAGAGGTATGTGAGGAGCTCAACATGAGATTTAAAGAGGTATTTACAGAGGAGACAGGAAGGAATCCAGGAATTCAGAATAGGGAGGTATACCAACAAGTGCTGGATGAAATACACACAAACGAGGAGGAGGTGAAGAAGCTGCTATGTGAACTCGATACCTCAAAAGCGGTGGGACCTGATAACATTTCTCCATGGGTCCTTAGAGAGGGAGCAGAGATGTTGAGTGTGCCACTAACAAAAATCTTCAACACATCCATTGAAACTGGGCAACTACCTGAGGTGTGGAAGATGGCAAATGTAGTCCCAATTTTTAAGAAAGGAGACAGACATGAGGCATTAAATTACAGACCTGTGTCACTGACGTGTATAATATGCAAAGTCATGGAGAAGATCATCAAGAGGAGAGTGGTGGAGCACCTAGAAAGACACAAGCTTATAAACGACAACCAGCACGATTTCAGGGAAGGAAAATCCTGTGTCACAAACCTACTGGAGTTTTATGACAAGGTAACAGAAGTAAGACACGAGAGAGAGGGGTGGATAGACTGCATTTTCTTGGACTGCAAGAAGGTGTTCGACACAGTTCCTCACAAGAGGTTAATGCAAAAGCTAGAGGATCAGGCACACGTAACAGGAAAGGCACTGCAATGAATCAGAGAATATCTGAAAGGGAGGCAACAATGAGTCATGGTACGTGACGAGGTGTCAGAGTGGGCACCTGTGACGAGTGGGGTTCCACAAGGGTCAGTCCTGGGACCGGTACTGTTTTTGGTATATGTGAATGACATAACGGAAGGGATAGACTCAGAAGTGTCCCTGTTTGTAGATGATGTGAAGTTAATGAGAAGAATTAAATCAGTCGAGGATCAGGCAGGACTACAAAGAGACCTGGACAGGCTACAAGCCTGGTCCAGTAATTGGCTCCTTGAATTTAACCCTGCCAAATGTAAAGTCATGAAGATCGGGGAAGGGCAAAGAAGACCGCAGACAGAGTATAGTCTAGGTGGCCAAAGACTGCAAACCTCACTCAAGAAAAAACATCTCCTGAGGCACACATTAATCAGATAACTGCTGCAGCATACGGGCGGCTGGCAAACCTATGAATAGCGTTCCAATACCTCACTAAGGAATCGTTCAAGACTCTGCACACCATATACGTCAGGCCCATACTGGAGTATGCAGCACCAGTTTGGAACCCACACCTGGTCAAGCACGTCAAGAAACTAGAGAAAGTGCAAAGGTTTGCAACAAGACTAGTCCCAGAGCTAAGGGGATTGTCCTACGAAGAAACGTTAAGGGAAATCGGCCTGATAACACTAGAGGACTGGAGGGTTAGGGGAGACATGATAACGACATATAAAATACTGCGAGGAATAGATAAGGTGGACAGAGGCAAGATGTTCCAGAGAGGGGACACAGAAACAAGGGGTCACAATTGGAAGTTGAAGACTCCTATGAGTCAAAGAGATGTTAGGAAGTATTTCTTCAGTCATAGAGTTGTCAGGAAGTGGAATAGCCTAGAAAGTGACGTAGTGGAGGCAGGAACCATACATAGTTTTAAGACGAGGTTTGATAAAGCTCATGGAGCAGGGAGAGAGAGGACCTAGTAGCAATCAGTGAAGAGGTGGGCCAGGAGCTATGACTTGACCCCTGCAACCACAAATAGGTGAGTACAAATAGGTGAGTACACACACACACACACATCCACCCACACACACCAACACACACACACACACACAGCCCCCGGTGGCCTAGTGGGTAAAGCTCTCGCTTCACGAACGGAGGGGCCGGGTTCAATTCCCGGTGGGGCAAAAACATTTTGAAGTGTTTCATTACACACACACACACACATACATACAAACAACAGGCCTAGTGTCTAATTGACATGTGCCTAGGACAAAATGGTAACTAACACACACACACATCCTGGGCAGGGCGAGACACATGGGCAGGTCTCCTTACACCCATTGCCTCTGTTCACCTACAGTAAAAGGGCACCTGGGTATTAATCGACTGTTGTGGGTCGCATCCTGGGGGATGGTCAGATACCTAATCTGAGGAACTCAAATGTCTCTCAAATGACCTAATGTCTCACCCCGAGGAGATAAAATATGCCATTGAACTCTGAAACACACACACACACACACACAGAAACAAGGGGACACAACTGGAAGCTGAAGACTCAGATGAGTCAGGGATGTTAGGAAGCAATTCTTCAGCCATAGAGTAGTTAGGAAGTGGAATAGTCTAGCAAACGATATAGTGGAGGCGGGAACAATACATAGTTTTAAGACAAGGTATGATAAAGCTCATGGAGCAGGGAGAGCAGAGACCCAGTAGCGGAGAGCGAAGAGGCGGGGCCAGGAGCTGAGCCTTGACCCCTGCAACCACAATTAGGTGAGTACACACACACCCACACATAAGAGGAGCAATGGTACACTTGTTGGCTTTGTAACATTTGTCTTCACCTGGTGAAGACAAATGTTGAGAAACTCAAAACTACTCGTACCCTCCCATTACTCAGATCAAACCTGATTACATCCCATCCCCTGGGGATTGTACAAACAATATGGGTTCATCGCTCCCTATCAATATTTATTTACTATTAACACAGCAGTTTCCCACCAAGGTAGGGTGGCTCAAAAATATAGCCATACAGTATAGACATTATGGGTTCAATGCTTTCTTATATATGTACTATATAAAATAATAGTGTATTAGCATTGTACATTAAAGTGATGGGTATAAAATACACAGCTGTATAAGATGTCTTAGGTATCCCTGAGGAACAAAATAATGTTTAAACTGGATACTATTATTAAAGTTAAAAAAATTAAAAATTTTTAATTTTCACAATAAATTAAGCAATACAGTAGTATACATATAAAAATTCCTGAGCTACACAATCATCAAACTCCTTTATTTTAACATTAAAGAAAATAACTTCCTTATGATCATTATTGTTAAATGAATACAAGTACCATCTGACTTACGACCGAGCTTGATTCCGACCAACCGGTCGTAAGTCAAAATGGACGCAAGTCGAACCTTATGCTTTTAGTACTGTATTTTATACTGTAAGGTTTAGGAGAAACACAGTGTACAGCACAAACAGTTGTTTATTTGCATACAAAACATTTGTATGTACGAAAACATTCGTATGCATGAAGAGAAAAGTACAAAATAACTTAAGCTAAGCTGTAAACAGTACAGTCGTAAGTACGAGTGGTTGTATGTCGAGCAGGTCATAAGTCGGATGGTACTTGTATACAATGGACCCCCGGTTTACGTACTGCTCCAAACTCGAACAATTATTTATGTGTATTTTTGTAAGTGCTTTTGTAAGTGTATTTTTGGGGTCTAAAAGGACTAATCTAATTTACATTATTCCTTATGGGAACAAATTCGTTTGGTAACGGCACTTGAACAGCATTCTGGAACGAATTAATAACGTAAACCGGGGGTCCAATGTACTATATTTTGGTTAACAAAAATTGAACTGAAATGTACAGTACTCGAGACAATAATTTCTTTCCTTAGTGTGTGTGTACATTAGTAAACTTTATGTTAATTAATTTCATCATTTATGGCATATATACTAAAACAATATTCTACTCTAGTTTTTATAAATAACCACATCAAACAATTTACCACCATTTTTCATAAAAGATTTGATTCTCTAATAAACCACATGATAAAAGATGTTGGTTTATGTTCTCAATCATAGGTGGTGGACCACAGATGAAGGTTTTCAATGATGGTGTATCCAAGGAGTCAATGGCAGACTTCAGAACCTCTCGTGTTATGCGGCCATCTGTTTAGTGAGAAAGTAAACTTAGTTATGTATTTGTTTTTATTTTTAACATGCTAACTATCTCACACTGAGGTACAGTGACAAAAAAAGGAGGAAACGCATTCACCGCCATTCATTAAATCTCTGTATTGCCATCAATGTGCCGACACTGCAGTTTAGATCGTCCTCTGAACTGAAACATCCTTATGTGCCGACACTGCAGTTTAGATTGCCCTCTGAACTTAAACATCCTTACCCCTCTTTCAGAGTGCAAGTACTATACTTCCACCTTCAGGACTCAAGTCTGGCTAATTAGTTTCCCTGAATTCCTTTATATAAATGTTACTTTGTTGACACTCCAATAGCACTTCAGGTCACAAACACCACTTGCCTCCACTCACTCACATTGTTATGGAAGTGTAAAATGGAAGCCTGTTTAATGTTTTTCATTTTGGAACGATTGCTGTTCTTTTTCATTTTGTTTCATGAATACATAAGATGCCAAGTAAATCTTACAAACTTCTGCCTTAAGTGTACACAGTTTTACTTTTTGTCAGTCTTGTAATAGGTCTATTTTTCTGTAATATTTCCTTTCCAATTTATAAGGCCTAATTTGGGACTAAGGGGAAATGACCTCTGGAACAATTTAACAGTTAACTAAAGGGAGCATTAGGGGTTAATAGGTCAGGAGGGGTTAACAAGTCAGGAGTAAATTGCAAATGGTGGGCATGAAAATGGAATGAAGAATTATATAAATTTTATTGAAGCCTTTTTGATTCTGAGACCTTGATCACTTCAAATATTCAAAGTGATCAAGGTCCCAGGAAAATAAAGACAATACAGGTCAAAAGTTAGACTGGAGTAAAGATGCAGGTTAAGCATGTCATGCAGTGGTGGCTTGTGCGGGGGTGCTGCAGTTCTGCAGCACCCCCTATTTTCACTCGATATTATCGATAACATTCAATATACAGTCAACCCTTGGTTTTCGTTTGTCTCAGTTTTAGCTGATTTTGGTTTTCGTGCACTTTTTTCGTTGAAAAATTGTCTCAGTTTTCGTTGATGAAATGGAACCTGTCCAGTGCCCAGCGCACACACAAAGCCCTCAAGCCCGCCTCCCACGCACATTCTCAGGTAGTGTAGCATTGTTTCTGGTTGAGTGAACATTATCCTGCGAGTTCATACAAAACATTTCTTAACAATTCATTGTTTTTGGCACTTGATTATTGTGTGTGACTGCTAAATAAGCCACCATGGGCCCAGAAAAAGCTCCTAGCGCCAGTCCTTTGGTAAAGAAAGTGAGAAACACGATGGAATTTAAGAAAGAGTGTAGCAGGCATGCAGCGAGTGTAGCAAGAAAGCAGGGAGTGTAGCAGGCATGCAGGAAGTGTAGCAGGCATGCAGGGAGTGTAGCAGGTATGCAGGGAGTGTAGCAGGAAAGAAGGAAGTGTAGCAGGAAAGCAGGGAGTGTAGCAGGCATACAGGAAGTGTAGTAGGCATGCAGGGAGTGTAGCAGGCATGCAGGGGGTGTAGCAGGCATGCAGGGAGTGTAGCAGGCATGCAGGGAGTGTAGCAGGTATGCAGGGAGTGTAACAGGCATGCAGGGAGTGTAGCAGGCATGCAGGAAGTTGAGCAAAAAAGCAGGGAGTGTAGCAAGAAAGAAGGGAGTGTAGCAAGAAAGCAGGGAGTGTAGCAAGAAAGCAGGGAGTGTAGCAGGCATGCAGGGAGTGTAGCAGGCATGCATTGAGTGTAGCAGGCATGCAGGTAGTGTAGCAAGAAAGCAGGGAGTGTAGCAGGAAAGCAGGGAGTGTAGCAGGCATGCAGGAAGTTGAGCAAAAAAGCAGGGAGTGTAGCAAGAAAGCAGGGAGGGAGGCATGCAGGGGTGTACCAAGAAAGCAGGGAGTGAGCGCATCAGGGAGTGTAGCAGGCATGCAGGGAGTGTAGCAGGAGCAGGGGATGAGCAACATAAGGGAGAAAGACTTGAGGGGGGAGAATAAAATGTGCACATGCAAAGGGGAAAGCAGGCTTTCAGGGGAGTTAACAGGATGAGTTAACATTAGATGTAAAGGATGGGGGATGTAACAGGCAGCAGGGGGTACAGGCAGGGCAGGGAGGTAGCAGGGAGGAGCAGGCATGCAGGGATTAAACAGGATGCAGGGATGAGCAGGAGCGGGATGTGCAAAAAACAGGGGAGGTAATGGGAAAGAAGTTACCTTCGGGGAGTGTAGCAAAAGCAGGGAGTGTAGCAGGCATGCAGGGAGGTAAAGAAAGCAAGGGATGTAACTTGAGGGAGTGTAGCAAAAGGGATGAGCACATGAGGGATGTGAAGAAAGGGGGATGTAGCAGGCATGGGGGTGAGCAAGAAAGCAGGGAGGAGCAACAACAGGGAAGGTAGCAGGCAGCAGGGAGTGTAGAACTGAGGGATGCAGGCATGCAGGGAGGTGAGCTTTGCAGGAGGAGTACAGAGGAGGTGAGGCATGGGGGGTGAGGTAGCAGGTATAGAGGAAAGCAAGGAGTGAGCAGAAGCGGGGAGTGAGCAAAACCCGGGAGTGAGCCATTAGATGAGCAGACATTAGGGTGAAAAAGGGCATGAAAGGGAAGGACACATGGGATTAAAAGACAGGGCAGGGAGTTAGCAGGATGCAGGGATGTAATATGCAGGGGTGCCAGGAAAAGGGGAAAGTGAGCAGGCAGCAGGGTGCAGGAATCAGGAGTGAGCAAAGAAAAGGGGGAGTGAGAAACAGAGGGATTAGAAAGAAGCGGGGGATTAGCAACAAAAGGGATGAGCAAGAAAAAGGATGTAAGGCATAACAGGAGTGGGGCCAAAGGAGGTAGAAAGGCATACAGGGAGTGAGAGGCTCAGGGAGTGAGCAGAAAAGCAGGGATTGAAGGGGAAAGGGGCCGGGGAGTGTAGAAGAAAAGCAGGGAGTTAGAAACAGGGAGGGAGTGTAACATGCAGGGAGTGTAGAAAAGGATGCAGGGAGTGAACAAGAAAGCAGGGGAGTTTAATGAGGATGAGAAAAGAAACAGGATGTAGCCATGCAGGAGGTGCAAGAAAGGGGATTAGCAGGCAGCAGGATTACAAGAAATCAGGGATTTCCAACAGGGAGTTACACAGCAGGGATTAACAGCAGGGTGTACCCAAACTTTCAGGATTAAAACAGGCTTTTGAGGGAGTGGGATGGGGATTTGAGAAACAGGGAGTTTTTGAGGCAGCAGGAGGTGCAGGATGCAGGGATGTAGCAATCGGGAGGTAGAGCATCAGGGGAACAGGCATGCAGGGAGTTAGCAGCGCGGGGAAAGTGAAAGGCATGCAGGGAGTGAGAGGCATTGGGGGGAGTTAGCATTGGGGATGAGCAAAAGAGGTGGGAAAGAGGGATGACAAGATGCAAGATTAGAACATGAGGGATTTAAAAATGTGAGGCAGCAATACGGATGGGGATGTGGGGTTTATAAAAGGGATGACAGGACCCAGGGATGTGCGGAGGAAAGCAGGGATGTAAAGGGGGGAGGGGGATGCAGGGGTTTAGGGATGCGGGGTTAGCAGGAGGAACAGGGTTAAGAAAGCGGGGGATGGTTATGAGGAGGTAACGCGGACGCAGGGAGTTAAGACAGCAGGAGGTAGCGGCAGCGGGGTTTAGAGGTGGGGGAGGTACAGGATGCAGGGGATGCAGAGGGGAGTTACAGAAAAGAGTTAAAAAGCAGGATGTAGAGGATGCGGGGAGTGTAGAAAGCAGGGAGTTTAATGAATGAGCAAAGAAAGCAAGTGTAAGAGATGCAAGGGAGTAAAGAAAGAAAAGGGATGAGCAGGCATTGAGGGGATTTAGCGGCTACATGTGCAGGCATAAATGTGCAGGCATCAGGGATTAAAGGATGCAGGGATGTGAAAATATGGGGGATTGTACAGGAAACGGGGATTTTGTAAGGAAACAGGGAGGTTTTAGAAGAAAAGGGAGGAGTGAGCAGGCTGCAGGGATTTTGAGCAAAAAGCAGAATTTAGGAGGAAAAGAAAGGAGTGTGAAGAAAGGGAGTGTAGCAGGCATGCAGGGGAGTGTAACAAGAAAGAGGGAGGTGCAGGCATGCAGGGGTGTAGAGAAACGGGGAAATTAAATAATAAAGGTACGGGGAGTGTAACAGGCACGGGGAGTGAAGGGGAGCAGGGAGGGGTTGAGCATGCGGGGGAGTTTACAGGATGGGATGTAAAATGAGGGTGAAAGGAAAAAACAGGAGTGAGCATCTTCAGGGAGTGCAGGCATGCAGGGAGTTTAAGGCAGAGGAGGGGGCTTTAGATGTAGCAGGCTTTTGGGGGAGTGCAGGCATCAAGTTTTAAATGCAAAGAGGATGAGGGAATTAACAGGATCAAATTATGAGTGCGAATTAAAGGATGCAGGGTTGAACGGTGAAGGGAGTTAGCAATGCAGGGATGAGCACAGCAGGGATGTATACAGCGGGGAGTGAGAGCCAGAGGAGTGTAGAAAGGGCAGGGGGTAGCAGGCATGCAGGGAGGTAGCAGGCATGCAGGGGGAGAGGCATGCAGGGGTGAAAGGCACAGGGAGGAAGGCATGCGGGGAAGTAAAAACCCGGATAAGGACTTGGACCTAAGCCCTTATGGAAGGGGATTTCCTTCAAACAATAGCCCTCTTCCCTTCCCCTTCTCCCTGTCTTCTATCCAGCAACATCAGTCTTCAATTAAGGTAAGTATCATATTGAATGTTCATTCTTTTGTGCATGTAAATCTATTTTTATGGCCCCCCCAAAAAATTTTTTTTTGATACTTCTGAGTGTCTGGAACGGATTAATTGAATTTACTTTATTTCTTATGGGGAAAATGGTTTTGGTTTTCGTCAATTTTGGTTTTAGTCGATCCCTCTGGAACGGATTAAACACGAAAACCAAGGGTTGACTGTAATGAGTCTTTTTTTCTTTAATTCTTTCTTTATACAGTGGTACCTCGAGTTACGATGGTCCCCAAAATCGCCCTTTTATGTAAGTATATTTTTTTAAATGCTTTTGTAAGTATATTTTTGGGGGTGTAAAAGGACTAGTCTATTTTACATTATTCCTTATGGGGATAAATTCGTTTGGTAATGGCACTTGAACAGCATTCTCGAACGAAAAAATATCGTAACTCGAGGTACCACTGTACTTGTACATTATATAATTAAAGAAAATAGGGTGTGCAGCACCCCCACACGAGCCGCCACTGATGTCACGATATAAATAAAAAACAAAAAGACACAGTACCGTGACTGGAACAATACACAAATAACCCGCACATAAGAAAAAGAAACTTATGATGAGGTTTTGGTCCGAATCGAATCATATGTGAGTTATTAGTGCATGATGTAGATAAAAGGTTGGAAAACAACAAGCTTTCACATAATGTTAGCACTCACAACCTGCTTGATGGTCTGATAACTCATGCCTTGTTTCACTCCTTCCCAAGATCCCGATGGGTGACCATTGAACACCGTTTCTCACAATAGACAACGATGAAGTGAGGTTAGCCAAAACTTGTATTGTTTGATAAAAAAACAAACTATTGGTCACCAGCAGATTCAGTTAACAAAAAAAATAATCTAATTTAAAATCTCTCATTACAAGATTTTAAGAGAAGACACATCAAAGAGGTGCCTTAATGCTAGTGAAAGGCTCATGATCCATGTATCTGGAGCAACCCTTTCCCTCTGAAGATCAAGCCTGAACACCTCCCATTCCCACAGGTTTAGCACTTCCCTGTGAATATTATAATAGTAATGTAAACAAGAAGAGAGAATACGTGCTTTTACTTGATGTATCTGAATGAGAATCAACTTAATAAGTTTACAAATTAACTCACACTTAACAGGAGATGAGTTAGAGGGAGGTTGTTCTCTTGTTGTGAAGTATTGCACCTCGGTCTCTGGAGTACTTGATGAGACAGTGTCTAATAAGGTCTGTAAGCAGAATACCAATGTGGTATGTTGCTAAATTAACAAGGTTATATTAGGTGTAGCAATAAAGTAATTTTTTTACAACACTAGCTGTCTCCCACCAAGGTAGGGTGGCCCCATAAAAAAAAAGGACAAACTTTCACCATCACTCATTCAATTGCTGTCTTGCCAGACATGTGCTGACATCACAGTTCGGAAGAAACTCCAAGCTGCAACATTCCTACCTCCTCTTCAGAGTGTAGGCACTGTACTTTCCACCTGCAGGACTCAGGCCTACTGCTTTCCAAGGCCTTAACTATTATAGGTAAATTTAAAAGTGATGATTGTGAATTTTGCAATGATACAGTGGTACCCCGAGTTTCGGCCATACAGTGGACCCCCAGATTACGTACTGCTCCAAACTCTAACAATTATGTAAGTGTATTTTTGTAAGTGCTTTTGTAAGTGTACTTTTTGGGGGTCTAAAAATCTAATTTACATTATTCTTTATGGGAACAAATTCGTTCGGTAACGGCACTTGAACAGCATTCTGGAACGAAATAATGACATAATCCGGGGGTCCACTCTAATTCATTCCAGAAGGCTGTTCGAGTGCTTACAACAATTTGTTCCCATAAGGAATAATGTAAATTAGATTAGTCCTTTCAGACCCCAAAAATACACTTACAAAGCACTTATATAATACACTTACATAATTGTTCGAGTCGGGAGCTGTCGAAACTCGGTACCACTGTACAGTGGACCCCCGAGTTACGAACACCCCGGAAATTGTACAATTATGTAAGTATAATATTGTAAGTGCTTTTGTAAGTGTATTTTTGGGGGTCTGAAATGGACTAACCTACTTGACATTATTTCTTAAGGGAGTAAATTCGTTCGGTAATGGCACTTGAGCAGGCTTCTGGAATGAATTTTGTTCGTTACTCGGGGATCCACTGTACTTTACCAACAAGGTACTAAAAAAAATGAGGCAAGAATTATGTTCTTTTGAACCCCTGTGGATTTAGCATTTCCTCATGAATATAACAATAATTCACAAGCCATCACCATGTAAAAATTTCACTGTATTTCTTAATTTAATTGCAAAATAAAAAGCTGTGAGAAATATGTCATAAAAGCATGAATTATACTATGAATCACATAATTAGCGGCTCTTCTATGTAAGAAAATACTATTGTAAAACAATATCCATGACACTACTGTATGAATACTTTATTGGAAAACTAAATTTTATTATATGCCTTATTTTGAATGCATTAATAAAATACAGAATACCCCTTTATTATATCCAGTATTACGAGCAAAAAATCTTTACAATTGAAAGAACAGATATATAAATATTACCTGTACTGACACCTTATTCATTCATTTTTGATCTAAGCAACTGGAGCTACTCTTAACTTCCTTGGATCAAACTTGATTACCCCCATTCCCAGGAGCAGTGTTTCCCATGAATATATTAATAATAATAAACACCTTATGCATATACAGTGGTCCCTCGGTTTTTGCCGAAAATTCGTTCCAGAATGCTGCTCAAGTGCCATTACCGAACGAATTTACTTCCTTAAGAAATAATGTCACGTAGGTTAGTCTATTTCTGACCCCAAAAATACACTTGCAACAGCACTTACGAAAATAAACTTACATAAATGTTTGAGTTTGGAGATGCACGAAAACCGAGGGACCACTGTACAGTGGTACCCCGAGTTTCGTACTTTATTCGTTTCAGAAGGTTGTTCGAGTGCCGTTACCGAACGAATTTGTTCCCATAAGGATTAATGTAAATTAGATTAGTCCGTTTAAGACCATCAAAATACACTTACAAAAGCACTTACAATAATACACTTACATAATTGTTTGAGTTGGGAGCAGTATGAAACTTGGGGTACCACTGTAGTTCTTTTAACACATAGGCCATTTACCACCCAAGAAAAAGAAGAAATATTCACCATTATTCATTCAATCACTGTGGATGACCCTTATCAAACACCAGATTTATACTTACTTTATAGAGTAATTCTTCGTATGTCTTGGCTGAGTACAACAGAAGAATTTTTCCAGGACAATATTTTTCCGGATTCTTTTTATGAATCTGGTGCAAGGTGTTGGCATGGAGGAACATTGATGCAAGAGGATTGATACCAACACCTCCACCCACCAGCAGCAGGTCATATGAGGCCTCGCCAACTTCAGGAGAATAATAAAAGTCTCCCCCGGCACGTATCGCAACTTCACTTTGTATTTTACACTGAAAATAATAAGAACATTCATCACTTACTGATACTTTTAATTATCTATACTAATTGAAGAATTTTGTAATCTATACTAATTAAAGAGTAGGGTAATAGCAGCTAAGACCTTGTGTAGCTTTAAAAAGAGATTGGATAAATATATGAGAAGGGCTGAGTTTGATTAGTACCTAAGGTATTGAAGCTAATTCTTGGGTAGCTTTGGGAACAGGTTGACCAAGTTGGTGGGTGGGAATGGTCCCAGGCCTCCTGGTCCCAGACTGAGCCTCCTGGTCCCAGACCAGGCCTCCTTGTTCAGCCTGATGAATCAGGATGTTGAGCAGGAAAGCATACCCTTAAGTGCTTACTTGACCTTATATAAATAAACCAGTTCACCACATACTGTCAGCAGACCAAGCACTTCCTCACCACAAACCACCAGCAGACCAAGCACTGCCTCACCACAAACCACCAGCAGACCAAGCACTGCCTCACCACAAACCACCAGCAGACCAAGCACTGCCTCACCACAAACCCTCAATAGTACCATCAGCAGACCAAGCACCATCCTACCACAAACCATCAGCAGACCAAGCACTGCCTCACCACAAACCCTCAATAGTACCATCAGCAGACTAAGCACCATCCTACCACAAACCATCAGCAGACCAAGCACTGCCTCACCACAAACCCTCAATAGTACCATCAGCAGACCATGCACCATCCTACCACAATCCATCAGCAGACCAAGCACTGCCTCACCACAAACCACCAGCAGACCAAGCACTGCCTCAACACAAACCACCAGCAGACCAAGCACTTCCTCACCACAAACCACCAGCAGACCAAGCACTGCCTCACCACAAACCACCAGCAGACCAAGCACTGCCTCACCACAAACCACCAGCAGACCAAGCACTGCTTCACCACAAACCTTCAATAGTACCATCAGCAGACCAAGCACCATCCTACCACAATCCATCAGCAGACCAAGCACCATCCTACCACAATCCATCAGCAGACCAAGCACTGCCTCACCACAAACCCTCAATAGTACCATCAGCAGACCAAGCACCATCCTACCACAAACCACCAGCAGACCAAGCACTGCCTCACCACAAACCACCAGCAGACCAAGCACTGCCTCACCACAAACCATCAGCAGACTAAGCACTGCCTCACCACAAACCCTCAGCAGACTAAGCACCACCATACTGCAAACTGTCAGTAGGCCAAGCACTATCCCACACCTGACATTAGCTCATCGCACAATTATTGGGGGTCAAAACTGTACATAGCAAGAACTGCTGAACTGCTAGTCCAGGTAAAAAATAAGATAAGTAGATGGATACATAATTCATCAACAAGACTGCAACAGCATGATGAATGACTAGCTGAATGATTCAGGTAAAGCCAACAACCACTCTCCCATTTTACGTCTATCCACCCACCAAAGCGCCTCAGCTTCAGGGGCAGGTTAAGTTTCTGGCGAGCAGAAACAAGAAGTACCTACATGGGTTGCCATCTACGTAAAATGCACAGGGCAGTGTTTTTTTTTTTTTTTTTTTTTTACTATTAATAAATTTTACTTTTGTACACTTAAGCACTTTTTTCTCCTATAATAGTTTACTTTCATTTTCTTTATATTGCCTTTAATAAATTCTATAATCACAACTAGTGCAATACTGAATCTTAATATTTGTTCCATTATAACTTAATATTAATCATAGTGTGGAAAATATTGGTATTTTCCGAAAGTTGTAATTGATAAACTTTCCAATATGAACAGATATCCTTAATGTACCGCTGGTACATGGGGGTATGTAATAGAGAACCATCATACCAGCGGGGAGGAAGCGGGAAGAGGCTGGGCAGGGAGGAGGTAGAGGGGAATGGGTAGAGAGTGAACAGGGAGCCTACCGACTCGAGATCAGGGGGTGAAATGGCCTGTCGAATTTGGAGACTCCGCCCACCAAATCGGATTTAATTACCTCCTTTCGTAATGTGGAGGAATATCCAGTGCCGCGGCGAATATAAAGTGGGACAATCGGTCCAGGAGGTCCAGTAATAGGACAATAATTGTGAAATAAGGTGCCACCGGCGAGTGACGCGGTCATAGGCCTATTTTGAACTGAGTGAAATAACCATACGGCAGGATAAAGTCGTAACCCTGATGCAGGGGAGTTTCGTCTTAGAAGAGACTGAAATATATTCGATGAACTTTGGGAAATGGTGAATATAGTGAAACCGAGTTGTAAATAATCAGGGTTGATTGTACCGCCATATTGG
>WNWK01035968.1:0-19450 GCA_009830355.1 Cherax destructor | reverse complement strand
TGTTTTTCCAAAAAACCCCCTCCCTTACCCCAATTAAAAGATGCTAAAAACCACCTTCTCACCCAAACCTAAATGCCTTAAACAAACATTCCCAACAAAGAAATAATCCAAAAAAATTATTAATCACTTAAATGTAAAACCTAGAAAATCCCATACTAAGTTAACTTTTTCCCCTTAAAACATTTACATTATAATACCGGAAACTGTAACTGCAACAATTAATTGTTTTAAATTGTTATCTCACCAATTAGTTGCATTCCCACTTAATTGATATGTCCAACTTATATTCAAACTTTAAATTGTTTAAATTATACTTATTTTTAAATTACAAAAAATAACTTTTACCAATTACAAAATTTAGTGTCTAAGAATGCCCCCAGGGCCAGCATATTAGGGTTTTGGAAGGAAACATTTTATCAATACCTTGTATCTTGTCACCCAAATAATGTACCTGTACCTTCTCAATAAAGAATTATTATTATTATTATTATTAACAATTGTTAAAAATTGAATAATCCAATAGTTAGTAAGAATTAAATTTACCAATTATTAAGTTTAGATAATCTATTGTTCTAAAATCTAGTTATAGAATTACCCCAAATCTTATGATTACAGGCATTGATCCTGACATCAACCTATTATTAAATGACTTAAAATTCCAAACAGCAACTTAACTATTACACAGCAGATCAAGCAAAGACATTACCAGAGCCAACAATAACATAAACCAATTTCAATGTCGATCTTGAGCAAACATTATGAACCAACACTACTCCCAATCCCTACAGACCAATATGTCAATACCAAACTCACTGAGCCCTCCAAAATGGGTACCAGATGTTATGCCATTCCAGGTTACACAACCATTCACAACGTAGGACAGATCAGCGATAGGGGTGGAATAAGCATATGTATATTACTGATCAACTTGAATGTATCAATAACTCTTGCACAAGGGATGAGTATGGAGAATATATTATAGCTAAATTTAAATAAAAACCTGCAAAACCCCTCACGGGATAAACATCTACAGATTACCACAGTCAAACATTCACCACTTTAGTGAAAAACTAGAAACCTGATAACTGATGCACACATGAACAAAGACCATTTGCTGCTCACAGGAGATTTCAACATAAATTCTACATGACCAGGACCCACAGGTAACCGAATTCAAACACTATGAGCAATTGTTTGTTACTACCAACAATATCAAAACCTACAAGAATTCCGAGACTAGTACCTCATTATTAGACCACATCTGACTAACACAATATCCCCTCTAAATCAGGCATAATCACAGACAACACCACAGACCACTACCCTACCTTTCTCAAACCAACCTAGGTAAATTGCCCAAAGATATTACAAAGTTACCTTCAGACTAAATAACGAGTCAGCTGTTAATAACTTTATAACAGCTATGATTAACATTGACTGGCATAATGAGTTAGAAACATATTCAGATACTAATGAATGCATCAAGAATTTCTTAAAAACCCACCACTCTATAACAAACATTGCCCTAAAAACTAAACAGATCACAGCTAAGAATTAACAATCCCTGGCTAACACCCAGCATCCTTAAATCCATTAACAAAAGGCACCAATATGAAAAACAATACAGAAGGGGTCTAATGCCAGAGAACAATCCAAAGCTACTCATCAATCTTACCAGCCTGATAAGAAGGTCCAAAAATTGTATTATGAGAACAGACCCAGAACATAAAAGGTGATATGAAAAAGACTTGAAAACCCTATCTGCAATTCTAGGAAATAAAAAGATATCCAAGAAAACAAATTTTTTTTTTTTTTTAGATTTTGCCACCGAAGTGGCTAGTTTATTGTGCACCCTATATCCATCCTGTGGACAGATTATGTTTTCCCACAGGAAAGAATCTAGCGTAAAATCCCAAGCTCGAACACCTCCTAACAGACTACTCACCAACACCTCACCCTAATACACATCCTAGCTCCTACCAACTCAGTTAAAGTCTCGCTCATAATCAACACCCTTAAAAGCAAGGCAGGAGACATAAACAGCTTACCACCTTTATGTACAAAAGCTCACAGGTACTGTCACCAATTATAGCAACACTATTCAATAAATCCATTGAAGCCTCTACCTTTCCATCACCCCAAATAGCTAGGGTCACCCCAATCCACAAAGGAGGACAAACGACTTGAATAATTATAGACCAATTTCTAATTTACCACTGCTTTCTAAAATCTTCTTAAAATTAATTCATAGACAAATCTATTCCTACTCGCCACACAATGTACTCAACCCCTGTCAATTTGGATTCAGGACCAACAAGAGCACAAACAATGCTATTATACACATGCTAAAGTTAATATACACCGCACTTGAGAAGAAAGAAGTCCCACTGGGAATCTTCTACGCAATGCTTTTGATACAGTCAACTATGATTTACTGCTCACAAAATTAGCACACTATGGTATAAGGGGGCACTCACTCAACTACCTTAGTAACAGAAGCCAATACGTGTACACAAATGGAGCGAACTCTTCCACACTACAAATTACAGTCGGAGTCCCTCACGGAAGTGTCCTGGGGCCACTCCTATTCCTCATTTACATAAATGACCTACCGAATGCATCACAACTACTCAAACCCATATTATTTGTAGATGACACAACATATGTCTTCTCTCACCCAAATCCAGTCATACTGGCCAACACTGTTAATGCTGGATTACAGAAAATATCAACATGGATGATGACTAACAAGCTTACTCTCAATACTGACAAGACCTACTTCATACAGTTTGGAAACAAAGCCACAAATGTTCCACTTAACATAACGCTCAATGGTTCACCCATCACAAGACTCACAGAGGGAAAATTTCTAGGAATCCACCTTGACAGTAGCCTTAAATTCCAAACACACATACAACAAATTTCCAAGAAAACCTCAAAGACAGTAGGCATATTATCAAAGATACGCTGCTATGTGCCTCAATCAGCTCTCCTTGCACTATATCATTCACTTATCTACCCTTATCTCACCTATGGAATCTGTGCATGGGGATCAACAACATTAAATCACCTTAGACCACTCATAACCCAGCAAAAGGCTGCAGTCAGAATGATAACAAATTTCCACTAGACAGCATACTCCACCAATATTCAAAAGCATAAAACTACTCACCGTAAAGAACATTCACACTTATTCTTGTGCCTACTACATACATAAAACTCTACACTCTAATATAAACCCTCTTCTCAAAATTCTCCTCACCAACTTTAATAGGACCCATGACCACAACACAAGACACAGATCGCTTTTTTATATACCCCGAGTCCATATCAACCTATGTAAAAATTCTATGCACATAAAGGGCCCCAGAATCTGGAATTCATTACCAGTAAATACTAAGATAACCTTGTCTGAAAATCAATTTAAGACTCTTCTCAAAAACCACCTACTCACCCTAAACTAAATACTCATACTGTAAATTACATTAAAAAATGCTCAATATCCTATAAGATAATTTCAATTTTTACTAATATGTTACTATTATGTTACCCCCTACTCACCCTAAACTAAATACTCATACTATAAATTACTTTCAAAAATGCTCAATGTTATTTTTCTTAAGATAATCTCAATTTTTACTATTATATTACCATCCTCCTAAACACTTGTTACAATGTAATATCATCATATTGTAATTTGAACACTGTAATTTGAGCAACCAAATATAAAACTTGAATAAACTCAATCAATTTCTCTAATATTATGTATATAATCTATAAGTCATTAGATTAAGATGCCCCTAATGCCATGGCATGTCAGTGGCTCTCCTTGCACTTCAGTTTAATGATTGTAACTATAAATATCTATGTATAATTGCAATGAAATAAAATTTGTTTGTTTGATCTGGAGAGCATACCCTGCCTCAAGTTCTGCTGTGAGTTCACTCTCAGTGTAGACAGCCTGTACTGTCTGCATAGACAGCTCATTCTGTCTGCCAGCTGAGTTCATATTTTGTGCCATGCTTGTGCTGCCACCTATAGGCCCATACCCACTTCAGTCTGCCCCACCATGTTTCTTCCTCACTTCTCGTCCAGGCATCCTAGAGTCAACACAAGGCCTACTCTCTCCCTCGTGGGAATGGCCCCTCCGGGCCTGGGCACGGCCCCTCCGGGCCTGGGCACAAACACACTGCCTGTGTACCCTCACGTTATCGCAAATAAAGTGAGAAGCCTCCGAAGCCTTATCAACTCCTCAACTGACGGGAATGAGGCCATATCAGGTACCCATCCCAGTAGCATCAGCCAAGACAGAGGATGGGGAATGGCTGACTCTATGTGGATGAAAGAATTCCCACTCTGCTCGGGCACAAGCAACCATGGTGTTCAACAAATTCAAGGTTCTCAATTATGGGTTTGTGAGGTATCTGGAGAGCATACCCCGCCTCAAGTTCTGCTTGAGTTCACCTCAGGAACGAGGTTCTGGTCATTCCTTGGGACAAGGATTCATACAAGGAGTTAAAGGGGCTGGTTGTGATGCATCCCAGCATGGTGGAACTGGTTGTTTGGGAGAAGGTATACAAGGGGGTGCTCATACACATCCCTGTGCCCTTCCCATTGGAACCCATTTAGGAAGTGCCCAATATTGTCAAGGCTGAGCGACTCACTGCCAGGGTGAACAAGGTGCCCACCTGACAGGTGCTGATACACCACAAAGGACCACTCCCCACTCACCTGAACCTTTGGGCCTGGGAAAAGTTCAAGACCCAGCCGTACCTGTTGGGCCCACTGCAATGCTTACACTGTCAGGGCTTCAATCACATTGCAGCCACCTGCCACCGAGGGAAGAAGTGTGGAGTGTGCAGCAAAGCACATGACTCAAAGGACTGCATTGCAATCCTCAAACAACTGACCAGTGAGGCCTCTCAGCCAGAGCCCATGTGTGTTAACTGCTCAAAGAGGCACCATGCCTGGAACCAGAGCTGTCCTGTGATGCTGCAGCACTGGCACTAGTGCACCACTGGAGCAGTCTGGCACTCACGGCAATGCCCAACTTCAGAACTACCCAGCAACAGTCAGCATGGGCTCTGACCACGGCACCACGGTTGCCACAGATGGACAATACCAGCGAGTTCCCAGCCCTGGGCTCCCAGCAGTGGCATCAGGGGGCAGGCACTGGCTTGGGGCAGCACGGCCAACAGCGGGGCCAAACCGGAAGATGGCTGAGGAGACAAAATTGCTGGGAAATGAGGCCACAGGCCAGGAACACTGCCCAGCAGGCCTCTGCTGGGCACCGGCAATCCACGCCATCCCACCAGCAGGCCCCTCGTGTGAATGGCCAGAGTCCAGAAGTGGCTCCTTGCCAGAAGACCCAGAAGCCCACGGCCACTCTTGCCACTCTGGCCGGGCCCAGGGTGCACCCAGCTTATGCAGCTGCAGTGTCGACAGCTACCCAAACATACCCACTGACCCAGCCCCAACTCGAAGAGTCGTCTAACCCAATGCCTACAGGGGTAATGGTAGACTCATTTCCCACTCGACTGAACAAAACCGTTGGGGTCATCTCAGAGCTCCTCTCTCACTTGTTGCCATCGGCAGAGAACAGGGGCGCCTGCAGACAGCTCCTGTCATGGATGCTAGGAGTGGTCCTACTGGACATTAATGACTCAATGGAACTTCAAGGCATCATCCAGGAGTTCTTCCAGTCCGTGATGGAGGAGATCCCAGAGTCACCAACAACGGAAGACGACGAGTCCCAGGCAGAGGTGGAATCAGAAGGCCACCTCTCCAGCCCTTGAAGATCGTCCAGTGGAACATTTGTGGGCTGCAGCGGAAAATTCACTTACTGACTGAAGCTGCAGTACAAGATGAGGTCGATATCTTCCTGCTCCAGGAGACACTTACCAAACCACCACATCAACCACAGCCACGTATCCTGGGATCCTTGACCTTACCTTCAGTGCCTGGAAGGCACCGACAGGGGCAAAGCAGTCTACGTCAGGAACACTATCCCTCGCTCGATCTCCCCTGACCCCATCGACTGTGGAGAGGGCATGGAGGTACAGACCATCACCTTACACCTGCTGGATGGACCTCTTGTGGTTTACAACATATACAGAAGCTCTCGGTCCACCCTTGACATTTCAGAGGTGGCACTTGCCCCCCTGGAGGGTCTTGTTGTGGCTGGGGATGTCAATGCCCACCACCCAATACTTAATTCTGTGTCCCCCACCAACGCAACTGGGAGGCACCTTGCAACTGTGCTGGAGGATGTATCTGAGATCGCCCTCCTCGACAATGGGGAGCCAACCCATCACTACAGTGGCCGCCTGGACGTCACAGTCATCTCCAGACGGCTGTTCTCGAGTGCAAGATGGGAGGTCCACCCCCGTCTAACCAGTGATCACTTTGCAGTGGTCACCACACTGATGGTCCAGCGACACCCTCCTTCCACACATATACACAGATGGAATCTCAAGAAGGCCGACTGGCAGTGCTTCCAGAAGGTCATCGAGCATTGGTGGGTGGAGACTACTCTACCAGAAGATCCAGATGAGGCAGCTCAGAGCCTACAGGCGGCCTTCACGTGGTCAGCTGAGGCAGCCATACCTAGGATTACAGGCGGAAGGTCATTCAAGTGTGACTGGTGGTTCTACAAGGAAATCAAGGAGCAGAACCACCGCATCAATGTCTTCCGCAAGATGCACAGGCACAATCCCATGGCTGAGTCCATGCATCTGCTAAGGGAAGTCGTGCAACATGCGCGTCATATCTCACACAGGGTCCAGCAAGTTAAATGGTTTGAGTGGTGTGCGTCCCTCAGCTACTCCACCACCTTATCTGAGATATGGACCAAGTTAAGAATGGCCACTGGCTGGAGTGCACCCAGACCCTGCAACAGAGGCAGAGTCTGGTGGAACTTTTCACCTCCAGAGTGGCTATGGTTCAACTGCCTCATGATCTCTGGGACCTACAGGCCACCCTCCTTCATAGAAGGATGGTGGCGATCCAAGCAGCATGCCAGGCAAAGGACGACACTGATGAAGACTTCACTGACCGGGAGCTCCAGGCAGCCTTCATCTAATTGGGACACTGTGCCAGGGCATGATGGTGTCACCTATGACATGATCACTCAGTCTGGCTAATCTGGTCACAAAGCTGTCATGGGGGTTATCAACCAGACTTGGAGAGCTGGTAGACTCCCTGCCGTATGAAAAGAGGTAAACATCATACCAATTCCTAAGCCTGGAGATCCTGGCAGTGTGAGACCCATCTCCCTCACCAGTTGCATCTCTAAGGTGTCTGAGAGGATGGTGTTTGAAGTGACTGAGGTGGAAGCTTGGCCCTCCTCATAAACACCTCTATGGATTCACCAGAGGAGTGGGCACCATTGAAAGCCTTACCACCCTACTGGCCAGCATTGGGTCGGACGCCCAAACCCACATTGTTGTCTTCCTTGACCTCAAGAAAGCTTTCGAGCGAGCCAGTGCACCTGCCATCCTTGCACTCTTGGCCTACAGCGGAGTTAAGGGCAGGCTGCTTGCATGGCTTCAATCCTATCTCCAGGACAGGCAGGCTCGGGTACATTTCCAGGGGCATGCCTCTTCTCTCAAGACCCTGGAAAATGGCACTCCGCAGGACGGGGTGCTTAATCCCACCCTGTTCAATGTACTGATGCATCAGCTTGTGCACCTGCCTTTCTCCACAGGCACCTTCCTGCTCAGCTACGCTGATGACCTGGCACTTGTCGTATCCAGGAAGTGCTGGCTGTTGCAACGTGCCCAGGAGGACCTTGATCTGCTGGCTTCCACTTGCCATCACCTGGGGCTCAAGATATCTGCAGCAAAATCCAAAGCCATGATCCTTTGCACCAGGGAACCCAATCAGAGGCTGCGGATCTTGGGCATCAACCTGGAATGGGTTCACAGCTACAGGTACCTTGGCATCTACATTGACAGATGTCTCACCTTCCAGAAGCATGTATGCCACATCGGAGGGCTCTGCAGAGGGTCAGGGCAATGAGTGCCATGGCCAGCCATAGGGTTGGGGCCAGCCTCGAGGTCATGAGGTTGTTCTACATACAGGCCGTACGCTCGCTCATCGACTACAGAGCACTTGCTCTGGTTCACACCAGGCCCACAAACATCAAGTGTCTCTGTGTGGTCCAGAACACAGCTGTATGGGCCATGCTGGGAATGCCTAGGTGACTCTGAACTTCGAGGCTCATCCGCAGCCCCTTGAGGACAGGATCCAAATTGTAGCTGCCAAGAGGATAGCAAAGTACCTCCGACTCCCAGGGGCTGACAAACTGATGAGGGACATAAGGGTCCACCAGGGACATGACATAACAATGCACTCTGGTCGCCGATGGATGTGATCAGTTGCAGATGCCACAAAGAAGCTCCTGCCCATGCCATTGCTCAAGGCAGGGGGCTGCGACAGACCAGCAGCAAACTACACAGTGCCGCCCCCTTGGGTGCCAGAGCTGATGGCGGTGCACTGGTCAGCCCTACCAGGCAGCAAGAGGCATTGCCTCCACATTCTGCAATGACTTGCTTCCGCTAGCATTGGGAGTGCAGAAAGTCATGGGTGTGTGCTATATTATACTGATGGCTCCAGAGACCCAGAGGCAGGCCGCACAGCTGCTGGGATGTTCCACAGCAATCTGACAGCAGGTTGGCGCCTCTCGGACCATTGCACAATTCTCCAATCTGAACTGTTCCATCCAACAAGCTCTGCAGCATGCAATTGCAGACCATCAGCATCCCCTCGTCATCCATGTTGATTCCAAGTCAGCGATCCAAGCAATTATGCACAGAGAGCCAAGGGACAACATACACTTAATCACATCCCTCCGGAGCGACCTGCAGTCACTCATGGCCCAAGGACGCAGAGCCACCATCAGTTGGATCTTGAACCATGTGAGTATCCCCAGCAATGATGCAGCAGATGAGGCTGCTAAGACAGCAACCCTAGAGGCACAGCCACATGCTACAATCTCCATCAGCCACAGCCGGATTATGCTATGGGCAGCCAGTGCAGCCAGGCACCCACTCCCTGACCCTGGGGATTCACAGAGCTGCCTTTCTGATTCTGGGGGGTGGTGGCCGAAGGAGGTATGCTTTGTGGCGGGTGTCCGACCACCCTCTGTTTTGTCCACTGAGGTGGCTTGGTGGATGTGAGGTTGCTATCCCAGATTGCTGGTTTACTGGCATGAAGGGTAGGGTATGGCACGGGTTCCTTACCGCATCTGCAGTACTTGCGGTGCTGGGGTCCTCTTGAGCGTGGAGGGGGATTTACGGCCCTTTCATTCCCCCTAGGAGCTACTCCTCCATGTTCCCGTTTTTTTTATTCTTTTTTTCTAAAACAAAAAAGAAGTGACATAACCAAGGAGTTCCCAATCTATGAACCTGCTCCCCCGGGCCTCTTCCTGATACCGCACCCTGTTCTGACTCTGCTTTGTTATTTGACCACTCTTCGGACATTTCTAATGCCATTGTACTTCCTGCTGGTACAGTTTCGTCACCTGCTCCAGGTGCTGCCTGACTCCTTTGATACATCTGACCTCCGCACTTCTTTGACCATGCTTCCGGCTTCTCCCTCTACGGTGCGGCAATTTTTGGATTGCCCGCTTGTCCCATGTCAGACCTACTCTGGTCCCACACCTAAATGCCCAAGACTGTTACCTGATGATACTTTTCGCTTCCTTCACATTCTGCCCAGGAAAGACTGGCATGCCACTCACTTCCCTTACATGCTATGTTTCAAAATACACAATGGACTATGTTTTTTACTCTGCAACCAAATTCTTCCTATCGTTCCGATTATAGTATTGACAAGGCACTCCTATGCTATGTTTACCTGGAGTTTACCTGGAGAGGGTTTCGGGGGTCAATGCCCCCGCAGCTTGGTCTGAGGCCAGGCCTCATAGTGGATCAGGGTCTG
The DNA here is from genome assembly GCA_009830355.1 of Cherax destructor. Taxonomy (NCBI): domain Eukaryota; kingdom Metazoa; phylum Arthropoda; class Malacostraca; order Decapoda; family Parastacidae; genus Cherax; species Cherax destructor. The sequence goes on along the minus strand of WNWK01035968.1, from coordinate 9,508 downwards.
ATCAACCGAGCTGTTACTGCCTACAGCACGCAAACTGACGTACAAACCACAGCCCGGTTGGTCAGGTACTGACTTTAGGTGCCTGTCCAGTGCCTTGAGACAGCCAGGGGTCTATTGGTAATCCCCGTAATGTATACTGGGAGGTAGTTGAACGGTCTTGGGTCCCGGACACTTATGGTGTTGTCTCTCAGTGTTCTTGTGGTGCCCCTGCTTTTCATCGGGAAATGTTGCATCTCCCTGTATGGACATCAGTTGGTTGAGATATATCCTTTCATGCTCTCAAGAGTGGTACACACATCATCCTTACAACCTTAGATGCTATTCCTGTAACTGTTGAAAAACAGTAGTGGTACTTTCATTCTACCTCATACCATTGTCCAACAGAATTTCTAGTCATGTGATGATGACATTCTGGAACAGCTTGAGCTCCAAGATCTCCCAATCCTCAAAGTGACACTTGTGTCCTCCCTGCCTGCAGGTGGAGACGATACCCTTGCAGTGTAGCTCACTTAACTTTTGACTGTCGTGAGCTTCCGTCCTCGGTTTATATTGTGGGACACCACTTACAAGTTCGAAAGGTGATCCCTACACCACAACAGTGTAGAAATTGCTGGCGTTTTGGTCATCCAGCGAAATATTGCAGGTCCATGGCTGAATGTCCAGTCTGTGGTGCTGACGAATCTTTTGATTATAATAATAATGTGGTACTGACGACGATGCCAATACATCATGTAGTCTACCTCCGTCTTGCCTTAATTGTCAGGCTCACCCATCTTACTCTCGCCGTTGCCAAGTTTATTTAAATGAGCGAGAAATCCATTGTCTCATTTACGTCTTGAGTTGCTAAACGACCCCTCACCTCTGGGGTCCCAACTTCTGCAGCCTCCTCTGAGGACCCCTCTTTAAGGGGGGCTCCTTGTCGCGGTAAAGAGGCTATCGGTCTGAGGAATTGGACCTCTTGGTCTTCTTCCTCAGACCGAACCTAATTACCCCCCAATCCCCACTCCCTTTTCCCATCTTCCCCATCCTCCCTTTTCCCTTTCCTCCTCCTCCTCCTCCTCATCCCTCCCTTATTTCCTTCCCAGTTTTACCCTGGGAGCTTCTGTCCTCAGGCATTCTAGTTCCTAGGTAGGGGGAAGGGTATCGCAGTCCATCCCATTCCGTTGAGGTCCTTGGCAGTGGTGTAGTTTGCCGTGGAATCTGGATCGCCTGGGGATGTCCCGATCCCTCTCCGGTCACCCGGGGGGTGGCCTTGGGTATCTTTCGGGCGATGGGTGTATCTCTGGAGGCCACCTTTTGGATTCCGGGGGTGGTGGCCGAAGGCGGTATGCTTTGAGGTGGATATCCGGCTGCCCTTTCTTTTGCCCGCCGAGATGGCTCGGTGGATGTGAGGTTGCTATCCCGGATTGCTGGTTTACTGGCATGAAGGGTAGGGTATGGCACGGGTTCCATGCAGCATCTGCACTACTTGCGATGTTCAGGTCCTCTTGGGCGCGGAGGGGGATTTACGCTCCCTTTCATTCCTCCTAGGAGCTATCCCTCCACGTTCCCCCCTTTTTTTATTCTTTTTTTTATTTTTATTTTCTTTTCTTTCTTTTTTTTTCTTAAAAATAAAAAGAAAGAAGTAAGCTAACCATGGCTGACACAATCCATGAACCCACTACCCCCGGGCCCCTTCCTGATACCGCACCCAGTACTGACCCTGCCTCGTTAACGGACAACTCTTTGGACACCTCTCATGCCCCTGTACCTCCTGCTGGTGCCGGTTTGTCACCTGCTTCAGGTACCAGGGACCCGACTGGCCCTTTCATACGTCTGACCTTTGCTCCTCTCTGACCTTGATTCCGGCTTTTCCCTCGACGGTGCGGCAATTTTTGAATCGCTCGCCCGTCTCCCATCAGACCACCCCTGGTCCCACACCCAAACGACCAAGACCCACACATGACGATTCGACGCTTCCTTCTCGTTCATCTCAGAAACGACCAGCTCATCACGCACTCCCCTTAAACTCTCTGTTTCAAACTACTCAATGGACAAAGTTTTTTACTCTGCAACCGACTTCTCCTAATACCTATCTTTCAGACCATAGTATTGGTAAAGCTCTGCTACGCCATGTTGGTAAAGACATCTCATTTCACGCTCTCAAGAGCGGCACTCGCATCATCACGGTCCAGAATGCTGGCCAAGCTCGCGATCTTTCTCTTCTTACAACCATAGATACTGCTCCTGTTACTATTGACAAACACCATTCCCTCAATTCTTGTTGTGGTTCTGTCATTTTGCCCCACACCATTGTCCAACGGAATTTCCGGACATGTGGTGATGACATTTTAGAGCAGCTTGAGCTCCAAGAACTCCCTATCCTTAAAGTTGACACTTTTGTCCTCCCTGCCAATAAGCGAAGACGTTATCCTTGCAATATAGCTCATTTAACATTTGACTGCCGTGAACTATCACCTTCGGTTTACATTGCAGGTCAACATTTACAAGTCCGAAAGGTGACCCCTACACCTCAACAGTGTAGAAACTGCTGCGTTTTGGTCATCCAGCGAAATATTGCAGGTCCATGGCCGAATGCCCAGTCTGTGGTGCTGACGACCATGCCAGTTCTTCTTGTACTCTCCCTCCCTCTTGCCTTAACTGTCATGAGGCACATCCGTCATATTCTCGCCGTTGTCAGGTTTACCTGAATGAGCGGGAAATCCGTTGTCTCAAAGAGGCGGAAGGCTTCTCATATGCTATGGCCGTCTCTCATCTATGCCTTCAAGGGAGACTTCCCCACATTTCCTATTCTCGAATTGCTAAACGTCGCCCCGCTTCTGGGGTCCCAACTTCCACGGCTTCCTCTGTGGTCACCTCATCCTCAATCACCCCTGTCTCGAATCCTTTTGATATTCTTGGCTCCGAGGTCCCTACTTCGGCTTCCCATACTGTCCACACTCCTTCCTCTACTCACTCGCACAATTCTGAGTCTACACGTCCTCGTCCTTCACCTAAACCTCATCGCCCCCCTCCTCATAAGCCCGGCAAAAAATCCCTACTGCCAGGTTCTTCGCCTCTGAATAGTTCTATAACGTGTGTTTAGGTTCATCCTCCTCCTCATACACTACCTTCATCCCCTGTCCCCTCCCAAGCCCCTTCGACAGTTTCCTCTTCTATCTCCTCGCCCTCTACTCTAGTACAGTCTATAGACTCCCCGATCGTTGCTCACTCTTCTTCCATTTCTAATGTAGTCCCACATTGTGCATCTTTGACTTCCGAAACACTGGAAGCTATTGCAGAATATATTTCTGGACCGATGATGGACACTACTCCACCTGAGGTTCCTCATCTCTCTTCTTCGTCTCAACCCCCCTTCCTTCACAACGTCCTCCTCCTTCTCTGATTACAGGTCTTCCGCTGCCTTCACACGTGGACTTTTCTAACCCTAGTCCATAGATTCCTCTCACTTCCACTTATATCTTTCTTTCCATAAATCATGGCTTATTTGCAGTGGAATATCCGAGGCCTCAGGGGTAACCGGGGTGAGCTTCAAGTGTTGCTCTCTCAGTTTTACCCTGTTGGGGTCTGTTTGCAAGAACCCAAATTACAATCCACTGTTATCAGGCACTTTTCAGGCTATGATTTGTCATATTCATCGGATCCTTTTTCCGATGGAACCTTTAACGAAAGTGCTCTTCTTATACGCACTGGTGTTCCATACCGTCAGCTCTATGTTCCTTCTTCCTTACATTACACCGCAGCCCGTATCCACTTGAATAAGTGGTATACACTCTGTTCTTTATATCTCTCCCCTTCGCGGGCATTGTCTATCCCAGATGTTGATTTTCTGGTTTCTTCCTTACCACCACCCTTCTTTACTTGGCGATTTTAATGCACACCATTTACTCTGGGGAGGGTCGCACTGTGACTCCCGTGGCATTCAGTTGGAGGCATTTCTTGCTTCTCTTCCCCTCCATGTTTTAAATACGGGTACTCCTACCCATTTTGATCCTCGAACTCATTCTTTCTCCTGTATCGATCTCTCCTTTCTCTTCCTCAACATTCTTGACTTCACTTGGTCTGTCCTCCCGGACTTACATGACAGCGATCATTTCCCAATCATCCTTAAGTCCCCTTTGTTTTCTCCACCTCCTCATTGCCCACGCTGGCAATTTGACCGGCGAAATGGGACCTTTACGCACATCTTACTGCCTTTCATGAGGTTCCTACCTCGTCCTCCATTGATGAGGTTTTACATCTCTTTTCGTCCTCCATCTTCACAGCGGCTTCACATTCTATTCCCCAAACCTCGGGCAAGCATCCTCAGAAGTGCGTGCCTTGGTGGTCTCCTGCTTGTGCTCGGGCAGTGCGTTTGAAACGCGCTGCATGGGGCAGGTATCGGTATAACAGAACCACAGAGAGACTCCTTGATTTTAAGCAGAAGAGAGCTATTGCTCGCCGTGTCATACGTGATGCTAAACGCACTTGCTGGCGAGATTACGTTTCTACTGTCACTTCGGCTTCTTCGATGAGTGCAGTCTGGAAGAAAGTGCGGAAATTAAGTGGTAAATTCTCCCCCGACCCGGCTCCTGTTCTTCAGGTTGCTGGTGTCGATATAGCACACCCTCTTGCTGTTGCCACTGAAATTGGTAATCATCTAGTCCGCATATCTCAGGGGCTCCATCTATGCCCTCGTTCCTTTCTTCTAAGTCTGCCAGCGAGTTAAAGCTCTTAGATTTTCTTCTCTAGAGAAGAATCTTATAATGTGCCTTTACCCTTCAAGAACTGGAGGCAACACTCTCTGCTTGCCGATCATCGGCAGCTGGGCCAGACGGCATACATATTCGTATGCTACAGCATTTACATCAGTCTGCTCTTACTGTCCTCTTACGACTCTTTAATCTTATATGGTCGCAAGGAGTTCTTCCCCAGCTGTGGAAGTCTGCTATTGTTCTCCCTTTTCGCAAACCAGGTACTACGGGACGTGATACCTCTCACTACCGTCCCATCGCTCTTACCAGTGCAGTTTGCAAGGTGATGGAATGTCTAGTTAATAGACGTTTGATGTGGTATTTAGAGACGCACAATAGTCTCTCCCCTAGTCAATATGGCTTCCGTAAGGGCCGTTCTGCCATTGACCCCTTGCTGCGCTTGGATACGTATATTCGTAATGCCTTTGCTAATAACCACTCGGTTATCGCTATCTTTTTCGACCTTGAGAAGGCTTATGACACAACTTGGAGATATAATATCTTGGCCCAGGCCCACTCCTTAGGCCTCCGAGGCAACCTACCATTCTTCCTTAAGGCCTTCTTAACTGACAGACATTTCCGGGTCCGGGTTAGTAATGAACTTTCCCCGGAATTTGTCCAAGCTGAAGGTGTCCCCCAGGGATGTGTTCTGAGCACAACACTCTTTCTGCTTGCTATAAATAATCTGGCATCTGTTCTCCCATCCAATATTTGGTCATCGCTCTATGTGGATGACTTTGCTATAGCTTGTGCAGGTGCTGACTGTCACCTCATTGCAGTTTCCCTCCAGCATGCCATCAACCGGGTTTCTGATTGGGCCACCACTCACGGGTTTAAATTTTCTAGTGGCAAAACTCATCAAATTACGTTTACTAGACGTTCAGTGGTCTCTGATCATCCATTGTACCTATACGGCTCACGTATCCCAGAACGTGATACAGTCAGGTTTCTCGGCCTCCTGTTCGACCGTCGATTGTCCTGGAAACCTCACATTACCTCTCTGAAGGCAACTTGTCACAGCCGGCTGAACCTTCTTAAAACCCTCGCACATCTTTCATGGGGGGCTGATCGTAGAACTCTCCTTCGTCTACATTCAGCCCTAATTTTATCAAAACTCGATTATGGTGACCAGATATATTCGGCAGCCTTCCCTGCTACTCTTTCCATCCTTAATCCCATCCATCACCAGGAATTACGCTTATGCCTTGGTGCATTTCGTTCTTCCCCGGTTGAGAGCCTCTATGTAGAAGCGAACATTCCATCCTTGTCCGATCATCGTGATGCACACTGCATTCGCTATTATGTTCGCTCTCATGACCTGCGCAATCCTTCCATGTATAGGATTGTTACAGATGTTAGTAGATGCTCTTTATTTGTTTGTCGTCCCTGCTTACTTCATCCCTTTTCTCTTCGTCTACATTCACTCTTGTCTTCCCTTCAGCTCCCACCTCTATATGTTCATGTGACATCTCCCTTTCCCCTACCCGCTTGGGAAGTTCCTGCTGTCCGTGTCTGTTCTATTCCTCTACCTTGCGCGAAAGCCCGCCTACCTACGGCGGCTTCTCGCTCTTTTTTTCTAGACCACTTCCGCTCTCATTCCCTCGCCATCGCAGTATACACTGATGGTTCAAAGTCGTCTGACGGCGTCGGATTCGCAGCAGTGTTTCCGGACAGCGTCGTGCGAGGGCATCTATTACCCTTGGCTAGCATATTTACGGCTGAATTGTATGCCATTCTTGTGGCACTTATCCGAATTGCATCTATGCCTGTATCACCATTTGTGGTCGTTTCAAACTCCCTTAGTGCTTTACAGGCTATCCGTAAAATTGATACACCTCACCCCCTAGTTCTTCGTATCCAACTTTGGTTATGCTGTATCTCTAGCAAGCACAAAGATATTGTTTTTTGTTGGGTCCCTGGTCATGTTGACGTACAGGGCAATGAACAGGCAGACACTGCTGGGCGGTCAGCAGTACATGACCTTCCAGTTTCATATAGAGGTGTTCCTTTTATGGACTATTTTGCGGTCATTGCTACCCACCTTCGCACCCGTTGGCAACAACGCTTGTCTGACCTGCTAAATAACAAACTTCTTTCTATTAAACCGAGTATAGGTTTCTGGCCTTGTCACCAATGTCGAGGTTGGGAGACTACACTCTCCCATCTTCGCATTGGCCACACTCGTCTTACGCATGGGTATCTCATGGAGAGGCTCCCTGCCCCTCTCTGTGAGCATTGTGAGGTTCCAGTGTCTGTTCGACATATTCTGTTGGACTGTCCACTTTATCAACGAGCACGCAGAATTTACCTCCAACGGCGTCTTCGCTCTGCGGCCCTTTCTTTACCTTCCATTCTTGCTGATGGACCCTCCTTTAATCCTGACTCTCTCGTTGACTTTTTGACAGAAACTGACTTAATACACAAACTCTGAAGATTATACCTTTAGCACCTCCCTCAGTCCCTTCTACCTCGATCCCTTGCTACCCTCTCTCCCTGCACTATCCACTGTCCTGCTGCACTCCATACCCTACTAATCATCCATATCCCTCTTACAACCCATTCTCCCTGCATCCTGCAATAACCTGCAGCGCTGTATGACACTTGTGGTTTAGCGCTTCTATTTGATTATAATAATAATCCTCTGAGGACACCCCTTCCACAGTCACCCCTTTCTCTAATTCTTTTGCTGTCCTGGACTCCGAGGTCCCTACTACGCCACCTCATTCTATTCTCACCTCTTCCTCTTCTTACTCACAAGTTTGTGTGTCTATTAGACATCATACAACTCCTCCCCATCTGCCCTCTTCTTCTCCAAAGTCCAAAAAATCCCCATTGTTCAAATTTTCTTTAACCCCTCCTTACCTTCTACCTGCCCATTTTCCCTTTCCAGTCTCTGTACCTGGTTTTTCATCTCCTACTGGCTCTGTTACGAAGCTAGCTGGCCCAGTGGCTTACGCGACGGTCTAGAGTTTTGAGACTCTGTGACCGCGGGTTCGAACCCCACCCGTGGTATGGTTTGTTTGCAATCGTGTCATTACGATTTCGTGAGTCATGTTGACGGCTTTGAGGGGGACTTGAGCTAGAGTTCGTCACGGCCATGCTAGCGGGATATTCGTCTGTAAAAACTTGCATTTGTGGACACAGTGGTGCCTATGCTAACCTTCCTATGGTGTAGAAATATACCTAGTTGGATGAATCTTATTGAAGCTAGCTGGCCCAGTGGCTTACGCGACGGTCTGGAGTTTTGAGACTGTGACCGCAGGTTCGAACCCCACTCGTGGTATGGTTTGTGGAGGTTCATCCTTCTCCTCCAGCATGCGGTCGACCGTGTTTCCAATTGGGCCACTACTGGGTTTAAATTTTCTAGTACTAAAACTCACCAAATTACTTTCTTTCGATATTCTTTCATCTCTGATCGTCCATTGTACCTACATGGGTCGCTTATCCCAGAACGTGATACGGTTACATTTCTTGGCCTTCTGTTTGACCATTGGTTATCCTGGAAACCTCACATTACCTCTCTGAAGGCAACTTGTCATAGCCGGCTGAATCTCCTTAAAACCCTCGAACATCTTTCTTGGGGGGCTGATCGTAGAACTCTCCTTCAGCCCTAATTTTATCGAAACTCGATTATGGCAACCAGATATATTCAGCGGCCTCTCCTGCAACTCTTTCCAGCCCATCCATCACCAGGGATTACGTTTATGCCTCAGTGCTTTTCGCTCTTCACCAGTTGAGAGCCTCTATTCAGAGGCGCATATTCCATCCTTGACCAATTGCCGTGATGCTCATTGCCTTCACTATTATGTTTGCTCTTATGAGTAGATGTTCTTTATTTGTTTGTCGCCCCTGTTTTCTCCGTCCCTTTTATCTTTGCCTACATTCGCTCGTCTTCTCTTCAGTTACCACCTTTCTATGTTCATGTAGCATCTCACTTTTCCCTACCCCTTGGGAAGTTCCGACAGTTCGTGTCTGTGCCAGGAAGGAAAAAAAGCTGGCAGGAAATGACAGAAATTGTACACCAACTGCCATCATTTCTGGAGTGGAATCACAGTCAGTGGCCTACACTCAATTACAACAGATATTAGAGCCAGGAAAAAAAGACAGCAACAAACAACAAGGTACCTTACATTCGTGGACTGCTTACAGAGTCAAATGCTATGTTTGCGGCTTTCACAGAGACCCACATAAGAGATCACTTGGACAATGAAATATGGATCCCGGGCTACAACCTATACAGGTGTGACAGAGTGAACAGGCAAAAAGGTGGGGTTGGCCTGTATATCACAGAGTCACTTATATGTTCAGAACTACTAAATGCCTCAAATGATGTACTTGAAGTACTAGCAATAAAGGTCGAGAATCAAACCTAGTCATCGTGGTTGTCTACAAGCCCCCGGATGCAACGTTCCAACAATTCCAGGAACAGCTTCTGAAAATTGACCACTGTCTGGAAAATCTTCCAGCTCCTGCCCCCAACATCTTGCTACTGGGGGATTTCAACCTCAGGCACCTAAAATGGAGGAACATTGCAAACAATGTGGTAGCAGAGATAACAACAGGAGGCAGCTCAGATGAAAATTCACACATGCATGAACTTTTAAATCTCTGCACCAAGTTCACCTTAAACCAGCAAATAGTAGAGCCCACAAGATTAGAGAATACGCTGGACCTCATCTTCACCAACAATGATGATCTGATACGAAATGTCATCATATCAAAAACAATATACTCAGATCACAACATAATAGAGGTCCAGACATGCATGCGGGAAC
>WNWK01035967.1:0-19450 GCA_009830355.1 Cherax destructor | reverse complement strand
GTGATGATGGTACAGTGTTGTGTTAGTTGTAGTGTTAGTTGTAGTGATGTTGGAACAGTGTTAGTTGTAGAGATGATGGTGTAGTGTTAGTTGTAGTGATGATGGTTTAGTGTTAGTTGTAGTGATGTTGGTACAGTGTTAGTTGTAGTGATGATAGTACACTGTTAGTTGTAGTGATGATGGTACAGTGTTAGTTGTACAGTGTTGTACAGTGTGTAGTTGTAGTGATGATGGTACACTGTTAGTTGTAGTGATGATGGTACAGTGTTAGTTGTAGAGATGATGGTACACTGTTAGTTGTAGTGATGCTGGTACAGTGTTAGTTGTAGTGATGATGGTACACTGTTAGTTGCAGTGATGATGGTACAGTGTTACTTGTAGTGATGATGGTACAGTGTGGTCCAAGAATATGCAATCTACCCACCCCTCTCTCTCTTGTCTTACTGCTGTCACCCTGTCGTAGAACTCCAGTAGGTTTTTGACAAAGGATTTCCCGTCCCTGAAACCGTGTTGGCCGTCGTTGATAAGCCCATTCCTTTCTAGGTGCTCCTCCACTGTTTTCCTGATGATCTTCTCCATGACCTTGCATACTATACATGTCAGTGACACTGGTCTGTAGTTTAGTGCTACTTGCCTGTCTCCTTTTTTAAAAATTGGAACTACATTTGCTGTCTTCCATACCTCGGGTAGTTGCCCTGTTTCGATAGATGTGTTGAAGATTGTTGGTAGAGGTACACATAGCTCCTCTGCTCCCTCTCTCAGAACCCATGGAGAGATGTTATCCGGCCCCATTGCCTTTGAGGTATCTAGCTCGCTTAGCAGCCTCTTCACTTCCTCCTCAGTTGTGTGTATTGTGTCCAGCACCTGATGGTGTACCCTACCTCTCCGCCTTTCTGGAGGCCCTTCTATCTCATCTGTGAACACCTCTTTGAATCTCATGTTGAGCTCCTCACACACTTCGCGGTCATTTCTTGTGATCTCCCCTCCTTCCTTCCTCAGCCTGATCACTTGGTCCTTGACTGTTGTTCTCCTCCTGATGTGGCTGTACAACAGCTTTGGGTCAGATTTGGCTTTCGCTGCTATGTCATTCTCGTATTGTGTTTGGGCCTCCCTTCTTACCTGTGCATATTCATTTCTGGATCTACGACTGCTTTCCTTATTTTCCTGGGTCCTTTGCCTTCTATACTTCTTCCATTCCCTGGCACACTTGGTTTTGGCTTCCCTGCACCTTTGGGTGAACCATGGGCTCATCCTGGCTTTTTCACTTTTCCTGTTACCCTTGGGTATAAACCTCTCCTCAGCTTCCTTGCAAATTGTTGTCATATATTCCATCATCTCGTTTACTGACTTCCCTGCCAGCTCTCTGTCCCACTAAACTCTGTGCAAGAAGTTCTTCATGGCCACGTAGTCGCCTTTCTTGTAGATTGGCTTCATTCGTGCAGCCCTTCCTGCTTCTCCCTCCACTTGTAACTCTACTATGTATTCGAAGCTTAGAACCATATGATCACTGGCCCCAAGAGGGCTTTCATGTGTGATGTCCTCAATATCTGCGCTATTCAAGGTGAATACTAGGTCCAGTCTCGCTGGTTTGTTCTCTCCTCTCTCTCTGGTAGTGTCCCTAACGTGTTGGTAAATGAGATTTTCTAGTACCACCTCCATCATCTTAGCCCTCCACGTTTCTTGGCCCCCATGTGGCTCTAAGTTCTCCCAATCGATTTCCTTATGGTTGAAGTCACCCATGATCAGTAGCTTCCCCCTGCTCGCATGAGCCCTTCTGGCCACTTCAGCCAGTGTGTCAACCATCGCTCTATTACTCTCATCATACTCTTGCCTTGGTCTCCTGCTGTTCTGTGCTGGGTTATACATCACTGCAATTATCACCTTTGGACCTCCGGACTGAAGAGTTCCTATTATATAATCTCCTTCTTCTCCTCTGTCTCCTCTCTCCAGCTCATCAAAATCCCATCGGTTTTTGATCAGCAGTGCCACCCCTCCACCCTTTCTGTTCCCTCTGTCTTTCCTCAGGATCTGATATACCATTGGAAAGATGGCATCTGTTATCATCCCTGTGAGTTTTGTTTCAGTGAGTGCTATGATGTTCGGTGATGCCTCTGACTCTTTCATGCCACTCCTCCCACTTATTCGTTATTCCATCCGTGTTGGTGTACCATACATTCAGTTTCCTCTCCAACACTGTTTTTTTTTTTTTTTTTTGTGTGTGTGTGTGTGTGCGTGTGCGTGTGTACTCACCTATTTGTACTCACCTATTTGTGGTTTCAGGGGTCGAGTCATAGCTCCTGGCCCTGCCTCTTCACTGATTGCTACTAGATCCTCTCTCTCCCTGCTCCATGAGCTTTATCAAACCTCGTCTTAAAACTATGTATGGTTCCTGACATCCCTTTGACTCATAGGAGTCTTCAACTTCCAATTGTGACCCCTTGTTTCTGTGTCCCCTCTCTGGAACATCTTGTCTCTGTCCACCTTATCTATTCCTCACAGTATTTTATATGTCGTTATCATGTCTCCCCTAACCCTCCTGTCCTCTAGTGTCGTCAGGCCGATTTCCCTTAACCTTTCTTCGTTGGACAATCCCCTTAGCTCTGGGACTAGTCTTGTTGCAAACCTTTGCACTTTCTCTAATTTCTTGATGTGCTTGACCAGGTGTGGGTTCCCAACTGGTGCTGCATACTCCAGTATGGACCTAACGTATATGGTGTACAGAGTCTTGAACGATTCCTTAGTTAGGTAGTGAGGTTTGCCAGCCGCCCGTATGCTGCAGCAGTTATCTGATTGATGTGTGCCTCAGGAGATGTACTCGGTATTATACTCACCCCAAGATCTTTTTTCTTGAGTGAGATTTGCAGTCTTTGGCCACCTAGACTATACTCTGTCTGCGGTCTTCTTTGCCCTTCCCCGATCCTCATGACTTTACATTTGGCAGGGTTAAATTCAAGGAGCCAGTTACTGTGTAGCCTGTCCAGGTCCCTTTGTAGTCCTGCCTGATCCTCGACTGATTTAATTCTTCTCATTAACTTCACATCATCTGCAAACAGGGACACTTCTGAGTCTATCCCTTCCGTTATGTCATTCACATATACCAAAAACACCACAGGTCCTAGGACTGACCCCTGTGGAACCCCACTCGTCACATATGCCCACTCTGACACCTCGTCACGTGTGTGTGTATGTGAGTGTGTGTGTGTGTGTGTACTCAGCTAATTGTGGTTGCAGAGGTCGAGACTCAGCTCCTGGCCCCGCCTCTTCACTGAACGCTACTGGGTGTGTGTGTGTGTGTGTGCATTGGGTATTTGTCCTTTATTATTTTTGCCCCCTCTGTGTTCTTGCTCCTACCCTTTGTGGGTCCTAGCTCCCTTGCAGTGTTCCTCTTTCATAGTATATGTCTGACTCCACCACCACCATCACTGCTACTACTACCTCCACCACTTCCTCTCTTGTTCCCGTCCCTGTCTGCTGGCCTATATATATTCCCTCCTCTCATTTTTGTTAGTGTGACTTTGTAATTGGTCCAAGTCGGACCGAAACGTCGTCTAAGTTCCCTATTTTATTTTATTGTTTTGTTGTTCTGTTCTCTTCTTGTTGTTGTTGTTGTGGTTGTGGTTGTTGTTGTTGTTGTTGTTGTTGTTGTGGTTTTGTTGTGGTTGTGGTTGTTGTTGTTGTTGTTGTGGTTGTGGTTGTTGTTGTGGTTGTGGTTGTGGTTGTGGTTGTTGTTGTGGTTGTTGTTGTTGTTGTGGTTGTTGTTGTTGTGGTTGTGGTTGTTGGTTGTTGTTGTGGTTGTGGTTGTTGTTGTTGTTGTTGTGGTTGTGGTTGTTGTTGTGGTTGTTGTTGTGGGTGTGGTTGTTGTTATTATATTATTATTATTATAATTATTATTGTTCCAGTCACGGTATTGTGCCTTTTTTTGTTATTAAATACACTTCCTTTACTTTCTCCTTTTTTTTTAAAGCAACTAAAATACACAGCTCGTGTCTTAATCTCTCTAAACATTCTTCTCCATATATGATGATGCGTAATTGTGAACTCAACCCTTGTTAAGAGCGATACGAAGAATTTTTTGGAGTATTTTGAGTTTAAGTGGCCGATTCTCATCCATGTTGGGCAATTCTTGCTGGAGTAAGACTTGCAGGTTGCATTCCTGGAACATCTCCAAATAGGTAATGAGGCGGGCAATGCTGAAGGAGTCATCTTTAACTGTTGCGCCCTCGGCTACATGAACAGCAAGTCCGTAGTCGATGATGGTTACACAGTCCCTCAGGTGTGAATTTTATGCAAATATTATCTGGTTTGATGTCTAGATGAGTCCAGCCTCGAGAGTGAATACCAGTCAAAATATTGCACACTTGTGAAAGAATTTCCAAATTCTGGAGACGGCTCAGTGCATTTTTTTTGTTAAGGTTCTTCCAGGTATCACCGGCGTAATCTGTCACTATGGTCAAGTATTCTGGACAGACAGCTATTATCTTTTGCACTCCTGGGATGTCCTGAAGGGCTTGAAGGGCGCGCATCTCATGAACTAAGGATTTAACAGATTCGAATCTATCTTGGCAAGATTTTGTTACCCAGCGTGAAGAGGATACGGAAGCCACATAACATGTGCCGTAACAGCCTGAACCAAGCAGCTCACAGCTCTCGTCGTTAAACAAGAAGTCGTGCATAAGAGGTCCGAAAACGTTGACCTCGAATCGTCCGCACATGTCACGCAGCCACTCCACGGACTATTTCCGAATCTGTGGTGCCAACAGCTGCTGTGTTTTCAACTCCATCCTCCCAGTAGAGTCCGTTCCAGTAATCTTGAATCACCTTCTATCACATAAACAACTGAAGACGAACCAGAGAACACGGGGACAAAATCCTATGTAAAATCTCTATAAAAAATCTCACTAAAGTACCTCTATATATACTCCATACTGAAATATAGTTAGGCTGCTAAATTCTAACCTAGTCCTAGCTATATTTCAGTATGAAGTTGATATAGAGATATTATACTGAGATTTTAGTGGTGGTGATACTGAATTGTATAGGAATTGAGTAGTTAGTGTAGTGGTGGTGTAGAGTGTAGTGGTGGTGATAGTTGAATGTAGTGGTGGTGGATTGAGTGTAGGTGGTGATACTGAATATGTGTATATAGTAGTGTGGTGATAGCTTGAATGTAGTGGGGTGATAGTGAACGTAGTGGTGATAGTTGAATGTAGTGGTGGTGATACTTGAAGTAGTGGTGGTGATAGTTGAATGTAGTGGTGGTGATACTTGAGTGTAGTGGTGGTGATATTGAATGTAGTGGTGGTGATACTTGAGTGTAGTGGGGGTGTATTGAGTGTAGTGGTGGTGATAGTTGAATGTAGTGGTGGTGGTACTTGAGTGTAGTGGTGGTGATACTTGAATGTAGTGGTGGTGATACTTGAATGTAGTGGTGGTGATAGTTGAATGTAGTGGTGGTGATAGTTGAATGTAGTGGTGGTGATAGTTGAATGTAGTGGTGGTGATACTTGAATGTAGTGGTGGTGGTACTTGAGTGTAGTGGTGGTGATACTTGAATGTAGTGGTGGTGATACTTGAATGTAGTGGTGGTGATACTTGAGTAGTGGTGGTGATAGCTGAAGTAGTGGGTGATATTGAATGTAGTGGTGGTGATACTTGAATGTAGTGGTGGTGATAGTTGAGTGTAGTGGTGGTGGTACTTGAGTGTAGTGGTGGTGATAGTTGAATGTAGTGGTGGTGGTACTTGAGTGTAGTGGTGGTGATACTTGAATGTAGTGGTGGTGATATGACGTGTTGGATAGTGTAGTGGTGGTGGGTACTGAATGTAGTGGTGGTGATAGTTGAATGTAGTGGTGGTGATAGTTGAATGTAGTGGTGGTGATAGTTGAATGTAGTGGTGGTGGTACTTGAGTGTAGTGGAGGTGATACTTGAATGATACTTGAGTGATGATGGTACAGTGTTTTGTTAGTTGTTGTAGTGACGATGGCACAGTGTTGTGTTAGTAGTTGTAGTGATGATGGTACAGTGTTGTGTTAGTTGAAGTGATGATGGTACAGTGTTCGGATAGTTGTTGTAGTGATGATAGTACAGTGTTGTGTTAGTTGTTGTAGTGATGATGATGGTACAGTATTGTGTTAGTTGTTGTAGTGATGATAGTACAGTGTTGTGGTAGTTGTTGTAGTGATGATGGTGCAGTGTTAGAAGTTGTAGTGATGATGGTGCAGTGTTAGTAGTTGTAGTGATGATGGTACAATGTCGTGTTAGTTGTAGTGATAATGGTACAGTGTTAATAGCTGTAGTGATGATGGTACAGTGTTAGTAGCTGTAGTGATGACGGTACAGTGTTAGTAGTTGTAGAGATGATTGTAAAGTGTTAGTAGTTATAGTGATGATGGCGCAGTGTTGTGTTAGTTGTAATGATGATACAGTGTTGTGTTAGTAGTTGTAGTGATGGTACAGTGGGTTAGTAGTTGTATCAGGGTTGAGTTTGTATGTGTACAGGTTAGTAGTTGTATGATGCATGTTTAGTTAGAGTACAGTGTTAGTGAGTTGTACAGTGTGTTGTGTCAGGCAGAGTGTATAAGGTGTTAGTAGTGGATGATGTGATGTGTACAGTGTTAGTTGTAGTGATGAAGGTACAGTGTTGTGTAAGTAGTTTTAGTGATGATGGTACAGTGTTGTGTTAGTTGAAGTGATGAATATTGACAGTATTGTAAATTATTTTGATGCTTGATCACAACATGGATTGTTGTTGTTATTGTTCAGCCGTGACTGTAACACGTATTATTTACATTACGGTATTTCATATGTAATAAGTCTGAGCTATTTAATATGATGAATGCATTTCATTCATGGTCATAGTTTATTATGTAATGATGTAATTCTTACTTTGTATATATTTATTTGTGTTACGTTGATATTGATGATGGTACATGCTGGTTAGCTGTTATGGAGCATTGGTCAGTGAAGTTCTTCCTGAATGAATGATTGTCCATTAGGTGATGATAGGTAGAAAGTAATATCATTTTTACTTTCGAATGCCTGGCATGTGCGAAGAGTACTTTAGTGATGATGGTACAGTGTTCGGTTAGTTGTTGTAGTGATGATGGTACAGTGTTGTGTTAGTAGTGATGATGGTACAGTGTTCGGTTAGTTGTTGTAGTGATGATAGTACAGTGTTCGGTTAGTTGTTGTAGTGATGATGGTACAGTGCTGTATTAGTTGTAGTGATGATGTTAGTGTTGTATTAGTAGTTATAGTGATGATGGTACATTGTTGTGTTAGTTGTTGTAGTGATGAAGGTACAGTGTTGTGTTAGTTATTGTATTGATGATGGTACAGTGTTGTGTTAGTTGCTGTAGTGATGATGGTACATTGTTGTGTTAGTTATGTAGTGATGATGGTACAGTGTTGTGTTAGTTGTTGTAGTGATGATGGTACAGTGTTAGTTGTAGTGATGATGGAACAGTGTTAGTTGTAGTGATGATGATACAGTGTTAGTAGTTGATGTAGTATGATTGTACAGTGTTGTGTTAGAAGTTGTAGTGATGATGGTACAGTGTTGTGTTAGTTGTCGTGATGATGGTACAGTGTTAGTTGTAGTGAAGATGTTACAGTGTTAGTTGTAGTGATGATGGTACAGTGTTAGTTGTAGTGATGATGGTACAGTGTTAGTAGTTGATGTAGTATGATTGTACAGTGTTGTGTTAGTAGTTGTAGTGATGATGGTACAGTGTTGTGTTAGTTGTTGTAGTGATGATGGTACAGTGTTGTGTTAGTTGTTGTAGTGATGATGGTACAGTGTTGTGTTAGTAGTTATAGTGATGATGGTACAGTGTTAGTTGTAGTGATGATGGTACAGTGTTAGTTGTAGTGATGATGGTACAGTGTTAGTTGTAGTGATGATGGTACAGTGTTAGTTGTAGTGATGATGGTACACTGTTAGTTGTAGTGATGATGTTACAGTGTTAGTTGTAGAGATGATGGTACACTGTTAGTTGTAGTGATGATGGTACAATGTTGTATTAGTAGTTATATTGATGACTGTGCAGTGTTGTGTTAGTAGTAGTGATGATGGTACAGTGTTATATTAGTAGTTATAGTGATGATGGTACAGTGTTGTATTAGTAGTTTTAGTGATGATGGTACAGTGTTGTGTTAGTTGTTATAGTGATGACGGTACAGTGTTTTGTTAGTAGTAGTGATGATGGTACAGTGTTATATTAGTAGTTTTTGTGATGATGGTACAGTGTTGCTCCTGCTTCTCACAACTACTGGACCACTATGACATGGTCTTGGACGCACTGGAAGACACTGAATACAGATGTAGTGTTCCCCGACATTCCAAAAGCCTTCGACAAGAGCGATCATGGGGGTAATAGCACACAAAATGCGTGGTAAAATAATAACTGGAAAAGCAATAGTATACAGAGTTAAGTCAGAGGCTCCCGCAGTCATAAGCTGTTTTCCCTAAAGCACAGTACTTGCTCCGATCCTGTTCCTTATTATCATTTCTGCAGACAGGGACATAAACAAGGCCCTGTATCATCCTTTGCTGATGATACTAGAATCTGCATGAGTGTCAGCCATTGAGAAGACAGTAAATTTCCAATCTGATATAAACAAAGTCTTGCAGTGGGCCACAAAAAATATGATGTTCAGTGAGGACACATTTCAATTACTTTGTTTTCAAAAAACTGAGGAAATAAAAGCAAGAATAGGGTCCAAAACTAATAAAATTATAATCACTCACAAAACTGAAAAACTAAAATGAAGGACTTAAGAGTGATAATGTCAAGAGGATATCACCTTCAAAAGATCACAACAATGTTATTATCACAACCGCGAGGAAAATGATATGATAGATAATGAAGACCTTCATAACAATGGATGTCAAGCCAATGATGATCCTCTTTAAGTCACGTGTTCTCTCTAGGCTGCAACACTGTTGTACACTAACAAAAACATTCATGGCAGGTGAAATTACAGATCTGGAGAATGTACAAAGAACTTTTACTGCATCTATAAGTTCAGTCAAATAACATCACCCTCCACCAACAACACCCTCCACCAACAACACCCTCCACCAACAACACCCTCCACCAACAACACCCTCAACCAGCAACACCCTCCACCAACAACACCCTCCACCAGCAACACCCTCCACCAACAACACCCTCCACCAACAACACCCTCCACCAACAACACCCTCCACCAACAAAAACCTTCAACAACACCCTCCACCAACAACACCCTCAACCAGCAACACCCTCAACCAGCAACACCCTCAACCAGCAACACCCTCCACCAACAACACCCTCCACCAGCAACACCCTCCACCAACAACACCCTCCACCAACAACACCCTCCACCAACAACACCATCCACCAACAACCCCCTCCACCAGCAACACACTCCACCAACTACAACATCCACCAACAACACCCTCCACCAACACACTCAAGATGCAACACTCAAGATGTATCACTCAAGATGCAACACACTCAAGATATAACACACTCAAGATACAACACACTCAAGATACAACACACTCAAGATACAACACACTCAAGATACAACACACTCAAGATGCAACACACTCAAGATACAACACACTCAAGATACAACACACTCAAGATACAACACACTCAAGATACAACACACTCAAGATACAACACACTCAAGATACAACACACTCAAGATGCAACACACTCAATATACAACACACTCAAGATACAACACACTCAAGATACAACACACTCAAGATACAACACACTCAAGATACAACACACTCAAGATACAACACACTCAAGATACAACACACTCTTCAATATTTCCTCCATCTCGTCTATATTTTGATATATATTAAAAATAGTAACATGCAATCACGCTCTCTCCTCATATCTGTGGAAATTATTGCAAAACTCACCTTGCAATTTAGGAATATTTGCGAATTTTGTATTTTTTTTTTTTTTTTTTTTTTAAATTAGGGTCTGGGATGGTTGGTCAGTGGGGTTTCAAGCCTATCGAATACAATAGGGTCATTAAGGATGTTAGTAAGTTTTTCACCACTAAACAAGAATAATTTAACTCATTGTAATACACACAGAGATACATCTCTCATTGTATACACAGAGACAAATACATCTCTCAGTGTATACATAGAGACAAATACATCTCTCGTTGTATACACAGAGACAAATACATCTCTCGTTGTATACACAGAGATATACACATCTCAGGTTAGGTTTGTCAGGAAACAGGACAAGTGTTTACTGACGCGGAGTATACCTGGGTCAACGCCCCTACGGCCCGGTCTGTGACCAGGCCTCATGTTGGATCAGGGCCTGATCAACTAGGCTGTTACTGCTGGCCGCACGCAGTCCAACGTACGAACCACAGCCTGGCTGGTCATGTACCGACTTCTATGGCCAAAATGACATGTATGCCAGGGATGGGTTTCACTTATCCAGGGCAGGTGTAGGATTTCTCTCTAGCTCAGTTGAGGATGGTGTTAGGGCTTTAAACTAAGATTAGTTAGAGGTATGGGTTTAGGAATGGTGAATAATGAGGGTCAAAATATTGATTCAGGCTTTGATATCATAAATGTTAACAATAACAGTAATCGAGTACACAGGGTAATAATCGTAACAGAATTTGTGTAAAACAAAAGATGAATATGAAAAAGGTTCACAAGAAGATACATATCAATGTATTTTACACTAACTGTCGAAGCGCCAGAAATAAAATTAACGAATTACGTTTGGTAGCATGTGCTGGGAACTTTGATGTCATTGCAATAACTTTAACATGGTATAATATAAAGAGTCTAGATATAATTGCTGAGTGTCATATTCAGGGGTTTAAGTTGTTCCATGTAGATAGATATAATGGGAAGGGGGAGGAGTTGCATTATATGTACGAGAAAATATAAATTGCTGCATAAAAACAGGCATAAAAATAGATGGATCATTAACAGAATCTGTTTGGGTAGAGTTTCTAGAAGGTCAAGAAAAACTGATTCTAGGTGTAAGTCCTTGGTAATGAAAATATCCCTCGAATTTATAAACTAGGTGAAGTAGAGCTTGATCATACAGAATATGAAAAAGTCTTGGGAGTCATTGTAAGCAAAAATCTAAAGCCAAGACAACAGTGCCTAAGTGTGCGCAATAAGGCTAACAGATTACAGTGGTACCCCGACTTACGATGGTCCCCAAACACACCCTTTTATGTAAGTTTATTTTTTTAAATGCTTTTGTAAGTGTAATTTTGGGGGTCTAAACAGACTAGTCTATTTTACATTATTTCTTAAGGAGATAAATTCGTTTGGTAATGGCACTTGAACAGCATTCTGGAATGAAAAAATATCGTAAGTCGGGGTACCACTGTACTAGGATTTATTTCAAGAAGTATAATCAACATAAGTCCAAAAGTTATTTTACAGCTCTATACATCACTAGTGAGACCTCATTTGGATTATGCAGCTCAGTTGGTCTCCTTACTACAGGATGGATATAGATTCATTGAGAACATACAAAGAAGAATGACTAAAATGATTTACAGTATAAGAAATCTCCCGTATGAAGATAGACTTAGAGCGTTGAATCTCCACTCTCTGGAGAGACGTAGAATGAGGGGAGATATCATCGAGGTGTACAAGTGGATGATGGGCATAAACAAAGGAGATATTAATAAAATACTGAGGATATCGAACCAAGTAAGAACCAGAAATAACGGATTTAAATTGGATAAATTTAGATTTAGAAAGGACATAGGCAAGTACTGGTTTTCGAACAGAGTTGTAGATGCGTGGAACAATCTTCCGAGTAGGGTGATAAAAGAGTTTGGGACAAATATATGAGTGGGAAAGACTGGATTTGATTGGTGTCGTGAGTACGGGAGTAAATTCTTATGTTTAGTTGCCTGCTTGAAGACAGCTAGGGGTTTATTGGTAATTCCCCTTATGTATGCTGGGTGCTATTGCCACCCCTGCTTTTCATTGGGCGGATGTTACATCGCCTGCCGAGTCTTTTGTTTTCGTTGGGAGTGACTCTCGTGTGCAAGTTTGGTACTAATCCTCTAGAATTTTCCAAGTGTATATAATAATGTATTTTCCCCGCCTGCGTTCTAGGGAGTACAAGTTTAGGAACTTCAAGCGTTCCCGTAATTGAGGTGGTTTATCGCAGTTATGCGTGCCGTGAAGGTTCTCTGCACATTTTCTAGGTCAGCAATTTCACCTGCCTTGAAAGGTGCAGTTAGAGTACAGCAATATTCCAGCCTAGATAGAACAAGCGACCTTGTTCCATCCTGTCATTTTTTCTAGCAGATGCGATTGCTACAGTGTTATGGTCCTTGAAGGTGAGATCCTCTGACATGATCACTCCCAGGTCTTTGACATTAGTTTCTCGCTCTATTATGTGGTTGAAATTTGTTTTATACTCCGATGAGACTTTAATTTCCTCACGTTTTCCATATCGGAGTATTTGAAATTTCTCATCTTTGGGACTTCATATTGTTTTCTGCAGCCCATTTAAAGATTTGGTTGATGTCTGCTTGGAGTCTTGCAGTGTCTGCAATGGTGGACACTCATGCAAATTCGGGTGTCATCTGCAAAGAAAGACACAGCACTGTGGCTGATATCAATGTCTATGTCCTATATGAGGATGAGGAACAGAATGGGAGCGAGTACTGTGCCTTGTGGAACAGAGCTTTTCACTGTAGCCGCCTCAGCCGTCTCTGTTGACTACTACTCTTTATGTTCTACTTGTTAGGAAATTATAGATCCATCTACCAACTTGTCCTGTTATTCCTTTATCACGCATTTTGTGTGCTATTACACCATGGTCACACTTGTCAAAGGCTTTTGCAAAGTCTGTGTATATAACATCTGCATTCTGTTTGTCTTCCAGAGCATCCAGGACCTTGTCGTAGTGGTCCAGTAGTTGGGACAGACAGATGCGACCTGCTCTAAACCCATGCTGCCTTGGGACGTTAGCGCTATTGGTCTGTAGTTCTTTGCTATTGCTTTACTGCCCCCTTTGGGGAGTGGGCTATGTCTGTTGTTTTTAGTAACTGCGGGACAACCCCAGTGTCCATGCTCCCTCTCCATAGGACGTTAAAAGCATGTTCTTGATGAACACGGAGTTCCATGAGTCTGGGCCTGGGGCGGAGTGCATGGGTATGTCATTTATCGCCTTTTCGAAGTCATTTGGAGTCGTGGTGATGTCAGATAGGCTTGCGTCTACCAAGTTCTGTGGCACTCTCATAAAAAAATTATTTAGGTCTTCGACTTTCAGTCTGGTTAGCGGCTCGCTAAAAACTGAGTCATACTGAGACTTTAGTAGCTCACTCATTTCCTTGCTGTCATCTCTGTAGGACCCATCCCGTTTTTGTAGGGCCCAATACTGGATGTTGTCTCGACTTTGATCTGGAATAAGAAAATAAATACTTTGGGTTTCTTTCAATTTCATTTATGGCTTTTAGTTCTTCCCTGTTTCTTGATTCCTGTAAGATTCCTTTAGGTTTAGTTCGATGTCTGTTATTTCTCTGACCAGTGTCTCCTACGTATTTCAGATATATTGGTCTCTTGTAGCCTCTCTGTTATTCTTTGTCTTCGCCTTGTCTTTCTAGTTTACATCTTTTTTTTTCCTTAAGGAAATTTGACTTGAGCAAACCTCAAGTGCCAGAGTTAATTTGTTCTAGATATAGGTTAGATCTGTGATGCTTAGGTTATCTTCCCAGACTTAATATCACCACGTTCATTCATTATCGTTATGACATAAGCATCAAAATCTTTAATCAAGACCAAGTGTGATTCATTCATCATTAATGCGCACATGATATTGTTCTTAATTTTTTTTTGTCCCTACGACACATAGACACAAAATCCCCATCTTTGTCTTGCCTTAATTTATTAACATATAATTAGACCTTATTTTTCTTTTCCAATCAAGCTAACTTATCACGTGTATGGGAAAGTCATCTATACTGATTTTGCGAGCTTCATGCATCCATTCTTATTATTAACTGCTTTGGCTATGTTTCCATGCTATGTTCTTT
This sequence comes from Cherax destructor, assembly GCA_009830355.1. Classification (NCBI taxonomy): domain Eukaryota; kingdom Metazoa; phylum Arthropoda; class Malacostraca; order Decapoda; family Parastacidae; genus Cherax; species Cherax destructor. The sequence continues at coordinate 5,394 of WNWK01035967.1, read as the reverse complement.
TTATGGCAATTATATGAGGCAAAACTTGCAGTACACACATTCAATCGTTAATCTCAGAATTAAAAATATATTGCCTCCTCTCATTTTCTTGGGGTAATCCGCATAAGACCCGAGTTGAAATTTAGCTTCACCTTTACATATTCTAAACTGAATGATTCAATATATTCTATGCAAATATACATCCTCAAGTTCTTGCTCACACGACTGAGGGGCCGGGAGTTTACCTGGAGAGGGTTTCATGGGTCAACGCCCCTGCGGCCAGGTCTGAGACCAGGCCTCATGGTGGTTCATGGTCTGATCAACCACGCTGTTTCTGTCGGCGGCACGCAAACTGACGTACGAACCACAGCCCAGTTCGTCAGGTACTGACTTTAGATGCCTGTCCAGTGCCTTCTTGAAGACAGCCAGTGGTCTTTGGTAATCCCCCTAATGTATGCTGGGAGGCAGTTGAACAGTCTTGGGCCCCGGACACTTATGGTGTTGCTCCAGTGTACTGTGGCGCCCCGGGGAATGTTGCATCTCCTGCCGAGTCTTTGCTTTCATAGGGAGTGATTTCCGTGTGCAGGCTTGGTACCAATCGCTCCAGGACATTCCAATTGTATATTATCATGTATCTCTCTCGCCTGCGTTCCAGGGAATACAGATCAAGACTTTCAATCGTCCCCAGTGATTTAGGTGCTTTATCTTACTTATGTATGCTGTGAAAGTTATTTGTACACTCTCCAGGTCTGCAATGTCGCCAGCCTTGACGGGGCTGTTAGTGTACAGCAGTAATCCAGCCTAAAGAGAACAAGTGATTTGAAGAGTGTCATCATGGGCTTGGCGTCCCTAGTTTTGAAGGTTCTCATTATCCATCCTATCATTTTCCAAACCCTGATGAGGCAAATACATTGTTGTGGTCTATAAAGGCGAGATCCTCTGACATTATCACTCCCAAGTCCTTCACATTTCTTTCCGCTCTATTGTATGGCTAGAATTTGTCGTATACCTTGATACATGTTTTATTTCCTCAAGTTTTCCATATCTGAGTAGTTGAAATTTCCCCCGTTGAACTTCATATTGTTTTGAGTGGCCCATTTGAAGATTTGGTTGATGTCCGCTTGAGTTTTGCGGTGTCGTTAGGGGAGGTCACTGTCATGGCAACGAGTGTCATCCACAAGGAAGACACGGAGCTATGACTTACATCTCTGTCTATGACAGAAATGAGGATGGGGAATAGAATGGGTGTGAGCACGGGCCTTGTGGAACAGAGCTTTTCTCAGTGGCTGCCTGGGACTTACTCTGTTTACTATTACTTTTTGTGTTCTATTTGTCAAGAAGTTATAGATCCATCTACCAACTTTTCCTTTTATTCCTTTATTACGCCATGGTCACACTTGTCGAAAGCTTTTGCAAAGTCTGTGTATACTACATCTGTTTTTTGTTTATCCTCTACAGCATCCAGGACCCTGTCATAGTGGTCCAGGAGCTGGGACAGGCAGGAGCGACCTGCTCTAAACCCTTGTTGCCCTGGGTTGTGTAATTGTGTAATCTAGGTGGTTGGCAGATCTTGTTTTAGAACCTCTCAAGTTTTTATTATTTGGGATGTTAGTGCTATCGGTCTGTAGTTCTTGCAATTGCTTTACTGCCCCCTTGTGGGGTGGGGCTATGTCGTTTGTTTTTAGTGTGTGGGATGACCCATGTGTCCATGCTCCCTCCATAGAATGCTGAAGGCACGCGATAGGGCTCTGCAATTCTTGATGAACGATTGCCATGACAGTGACCTCCACTAACAACGCAAACCCAAGCGGACATCAACCAAATCTTCAAATGGGCCCCCAAAAACAATATGAAGTTCAACGAGGAGAAATTTCAACTACCAGAAAAGGAAAACTTGAGGAAAAAAAAACATGTATCAAGGTATACGACAAATTTAGCCATACAAAGAGCGAGAAAGAAATGTGAAGGACTTGGGAGGATAATGTCAGAGGATCTCGCCTTTATAGACCACAACAATGTATTTCCCCTCTTTTAGGAAAATGATAGGATGGATAATGAGAACCTTCAAAACTAGGGACGCCGTCTCCATGATGACACTCTTCAAATCACTTGTTCTCTTTAGGCTGATTACTGCTGACACTAACAGCCCCCGTCAAGGTTGGCGACATTGCAGACCGGGGAGAGGTACAATAACTTTCACAGCATACATAAGGAAGATAAAGCACCTAAATCACTGGGAACGATTGAAGGCCCTTTGATCTGTATTCCCGGAACGCAGGCGAGAGAGATAATGATAATATACAATTGGAATGTCCTGGAGCGATTGGCCAAGCCTGCACACGGAAATCACCCCCTTATGAAAGCAAAAGACCCGGCAGGAGATGCAACTTTCCCCCGGGCGCCACGAGTACACTGAGAGACAACACCATGGTGTCCGGGGCCCAAGATTGTTCAACTGCCTCCCAGCATACATTAGGGATTACCAATAGACCACTGGCTGTCTTCAAGAAGGCACTGGACAGGCATCTAAAGTCAGTCCCTGACGAACGGGGGCTGTGGTTCGTACGTCAGTTTGCGCCGCGACAGAAACAGCGTGGTTGATCAGACCATGAACCACCATGAGGCCTGGTCTCAGACCTGGCCGCAGGGGCGTTGACCCATGAAACCCTCTCCAGGAAAACTCCAGGCCCTCAGTCGGTGAGCAAGACTTGAGGATGTATATTTGCATAGAATATATTGAATCATTCAGTTTAGAATATGTAAAGGAAAACCAAAATTTCAACTCGGGTCTTATGGATTCCCCCCAAGAAATGAGAGGGGAGGAATATTTTTTTAATTTAATTAACGATTGAATGTGTGTACGGGCAAGTTTTGCCTCATATAATTGCCATAAAAAGAACATAGCATGGAAACATAGCCAAAGCATTTAAATTTAAAAGAATGGATGCATGAAGCTCGCAAAATCGAGTAAAAAGATGACTTTCCCATCACACGATAAGTTAGCTTGATTGGAAAAGAAAAAAAGGTCTAATTATATGTTAATAAATTAAGGCAAGACAAAGATGGGGATTTTGTGTCTATGTGTCGAAAAGGGCAAAAAATTAAGAACAATATCATGTGCGCATTAATGATGAATGAATCACACTTGGTTTTGATTAAAGATTTTGATGCTTATGTCATAACGATAATGAATGAACGTGGTGATATTAAGTCTGGGAAGATAACCAAACATCACAGATCCTAACCTATATCTAGAACAATTAACTCTGGCACTTGAGGTTTGCTCAAGTCAAATTTCCTTAAGGAAAAAAAGAAGATGTAAACTAGAAAGACAAAGGCGAAGACAAAGAATAACAGAGAGGCTAAAAGGGAGACCAATATATCTGAAATACGTAGGAGACACTGGTCAGAGAAATAACAGACATCGAACTAAACCTAAAGGAATCTTACAGGAATCAAGAAACGCGGGAAGAACAAAAAGCCATAAATGAAATTGAAAGAAACCCAAAGTATTTATTTTCTTATTCCAGATCAAAGTCGAGAACAACATCCAGTATTGGGCCCCTAAAACGGGATGGGTCCACAAAATGACAGCAAGGAAATGAGTGAGCTACTAAAGTCCCCAGTATGACTCAGTTTTTAGCGAGCCGCTAACCAGACTGAAAGTCGAAGACCTAAATAATTTTTTTATGAGAGTGCCACAGAACTTGGTAGACGCAAGCCTATCTGACATCACCACGACTCCAAATGACTTCGAAAAGGCGATAAATGATATACCATGGCCCCCGCCCCAGGCCCAGACTCATGGAACTCCGTGTTCATCACAACATGCTTTTAACGTCCTATGGAGAGGAGCATGGACACTGGGGTTGTCCCGCAGTTTAAAAACAACAGACATAGCCCACTCCCCCAAAGGGGGCAGTAAAGCAATAGCAAAGAACTACAGACCAATAGCGCTAACGTCCCAAGGCAGCATGGGTTTAGAGAGGGCGCATCTGTCTGTCCAACTACTGGACCACTACGACAAGGTCCCATGCTCTGGAAGACAAACAGAATGCAGATGTTATATACACAGACTTTGCAAAAGCCTTGACAAGTGTGACCATGGTGTAATAGCACACAAAATGCGGATAAAGGAATAACAGGATGTTGGTAGATGGATCTATAATTTCCAACAAGTAGAAATAAAAGAGTAGTAGTCAACAGAGACGGCTGAGGCGGCTACAGTGAAAGCTCTGTTCCACAAGGCACAGTAATTTGCTCCCCCTTCTGTTCCTCATCCTCAAAAGGGCAAGACATTGATATCAGCCCAGTGCTGTGTCTTTCTTTGGGAGATGACACCCATTGGGAAGGGGTGTCCACCAGCAGACACTGCAGACCCCCAAGCAGACATCAACCAAACTTTAAATCGAAAAACAAATGAAGTCCAATGATGAGAAATTTCAAACCTGATATGGAAAACGTGAGGAAATTAAAGTCTCATCGGAGTATAAAACAAATTTCAACCACATAATAGAGCGAGAAACTAATGTCAAAGACCTGGGAGTGATCATGTCAGAGGATCTCACCTTCAAGGACCATAACACTGTAGCACCATCTGCTAGAAAATGACAGGGGAACAAGGTCGCTTGGGTTTTATCTAGGCTGAATATTGTTGATTAACTGCACCCCCTTTTGGGAGGTGAAATTGCTGACCTAGAAAATGTGCAGAGAACCTTCACGGCACGCATAACTGCGATAAACCACCCCAATTACGGGAACGCTTGAAGTTCCTAAACTTGTACTCCCTAGAACGCAGGCGGGAGAGATACATTATTATATACACTTGGAAAATTCTAGGGATTTGTACCAACCAAAAAACGAGAGTCACCCCCCAACGAAACAAAGACTGGCAGGCGATGTAAATCCGCCCAATGAAAAGCAGGGGTGGCAATAGCACCCGCATACATAAGGGGAATTACCAAAACCCCTAGCTGTCTCGCAGCAACTAAACATAAGAATTTACTCCCAAACCCCGACACCAATCAAACCAGTCTTTTTCCCCCTCATATTTGTCCAATCTCTTTTATCACCCTACTCGAAGATTGTTCCACGCATCTACAACTCCTGAAAACCAGTACTTGCCTATGTCCTCTAAATCTAAATTTATCCATTAAATCCGTTATTCGGTTCTATTTTGGGTTTGATATCCTCAGTATTTTATTAATATCTCCTTTGTTTATGCCCATCATCCACTTGTACACCTCGGGGTGATATCTCCTCATTCTACGTTTTCCAGAGAGTGGAGATTCAACGCTCTAAGTCATCTTTTTACGGAGATTTCTTTTACTGTAAATCATTTTTTGTCATTCTTTTGTATGTTCTCCAATGAATCTATATCCATCCTGTAGTAAGGAGACCAAACTGAGCTGCATA
>WNWK01035966.1:0-19450 GCA_009830355.1 Cherax destructor | reverse complement strand
ATCTACCATCACTACAAGACACTCATAACATCACTGCACAAATGTCACTTCTATAATACACATTTACCACCAATACACATGTTACCAATATGCAACACATCTATCATCACTAAACTACACATATAACATCACCATACATCTACCACCACTATAAATCTATAACCACTATACTACACACTGACCATTACTACACCTCTAACCTTTACCACAACACATCCATCACAACTTAACTGAAGAGCTACCATTACTCCAATACACATCTACCAAAACTTCACTACACATCTCCCACAACTACACAACTACCATCACTACATAACAACCATCACTATGCATCTAACATAACTAAACATCTGTCTCCACTTAGATACACATATACTACCACTACAAAACTGTCACCACTATACAACACATCTACCATCACTACTCTACACTCGTAAGATCAGTACACATCTACCATTGCTACACATTTCTCACCACTATAATACATACTTACCATCACGACACCTCTCATATACCAACACTACACATCTGTCACCACTATGCTACACACCTACCTTCACTACATAACTATCTCTGCACATCTAATATCACTACTAATCTGTCACCACTTAAATACACATATACTACAACTACACATCTGTCACCCCTATGTAACACATATACCACCAGTACACTGAACATCTAACATCACTAAACATCTCACAAAAGCTACACTACATGTCTACCACCACTACATATGTCTCACCACTATACAACATATATACGATCACTACACTACACATCAATCATGTTTTCCAAAACTACAGTATGCATTTACCACAACTATACATCTATCACCCATATACAATACATCTACCATCACTAAACTACACATATAACATCATTACTCAAATGACTCCACTATAATACATGTCTACTACCAGTACACTTGTCACAACTACAATCCACATCTACCATCACTACACTTCACATCTAACATTACTATACATCTACTATAATATACATATCACCACTTCAAATCTTTAACGACTATACTTCATACCTACCATCACTACACTTATCAGCTACCTCCACGACACATCCATAACCTCTATACTAAACACCTACCATCACTACAGTGCACATCTATCATCACTACACTACACATCTAGCATCACTACTCATCTTCCAAAACTCATTTGTCACCACTTTAATACTCATCTACCATCACTACACTACACATCTATCACCAATACACTACACATCTACCAACACTACAATTCTCATGTACCAAAACAACACAACACATCTTCCATCACTAAACTATGCATCTGCAACCACTACGCATCTATCACCACTACACTACATATGTACTTCCACTCCACATCTACCATCCCTACATATCACATCTATCACAACTATACACCATATCTATCATGTATCTAGTATCACTATACTGCTAATCTATCAACACTACACATCTTCCATCATTATGTAGATAGATATATACATTAATATGCTTAAATAGAAGTTTTCAACTAATATTAATAACCCTCCACACTAGCCCAGTGGTGAGAGGCACGACTCTCATTGCTGGGGTCCGGGGTTCGATCCCCGGAAGGAGCGGCCGGCGCCTCTCAAAGAAAAAGTAATAAAATATATATTGGTGGGCCAGTGGTGAGAGGCACGACTCTCATTGCTGGGGTCCGTGGTTCGATCTCCGGACAGCCGGCCGACCCAGTTGTGCGAGGCGCAGCGCTACGTCCGCTGCAAGGGGTGGGGGGTACGATCACCGGACAGGCGGCTGTCTTTAACTCCCCCCCACCCTTCGAATAAAAAAATAATTATTTTGGTAAATGTCTAGTGTAGTTTTGGTAGATGTGGAGTGTAGTGATGGTAGATGTGTAGTATATAGGTGACAGATGTGTAGTTTAATAGTTTTGTAAAATGTGTAGTAATGTTGGATATGTAGTGTATTGATGATAGTAGTGTAGTGATGGTAGATGTGTCATGTATTGATTAAAGATGTGTAGTGCAGTTATGGAAGAATTGTTGTGATGGAAGATGTGTAGTGTATTGATTATAATAGAGTAGAGATGGTAGATGTGTTATGTATTGATTAAAAACATCTAGTGTAGATAGGGAAGATGTGTAGTGATTGTAGATGTGTTATGTATAGAAGATGTGTAATGTAACAGTTGATGTGTAGAATAGAGTTTGAAGATTAGTAGTGAAGTAATAGTAAATGTGTAGAGAAGTGTTGGTAAATGTCTAGTGTTGTGATGTCAGATGTATAATGTAGGGATGGTAGATGTGTAGTGATGGTAGATGTATAGTGAAGGAATGGTAGATGTGTAGTGAATTTTTGTTAGGTGTGTATTGATGGTACATGTGAAGTGATAGATGTGTATTGTATTGATGTTAAGAGTGTAGTAACTGTAGATGTGTAGTAACTGAAGATGTGTAGTTTAGTGATAGTAGAGGTGTAGTGTAATGATGGTGGATGTGTAGTGATTGTTTATTTGTAGTGTATTGATGGTAGATGTGCAATGATGGTAGATGTTTAGTGGAGTGATTGTAGATGTGCAGTGCAGTGGTAGTAAATTTTTAGTGTAGTGATGGTAGATATTTAGAGTAGAGATGGTAGATATTTAGTGATGGTAGATGTATAGTGAAGTGTAGTCTTGTCTTTATATAAATATTTAGTTTAGTAATTCTTTCTATATTTGTTCTTTTAATAATATTTGTACATTATTATTAAACTACAAAATGTTAGGTAGAAAACTGAGAATTCTTGACTATATGTAATTTTAAATTAGAGAAGGGAGGAGGTGTAACTTAAATATTTTTATTTATTGCTATCAACATGTATCATAGGCAAGCAGCAGGAGCAGCACCACCAACAATTATTATGTTTTGGCTCTCATATTCTCTCTCAGCGCTCTTCATTCCTCCTCCAGTCCTACCTTAGTTTCTCTTAGCTCTTCCTTCCTTGGTAAATAAATAACAGGAGGAAGGAGAGGGGAGTGTTTTGTAGGTAGGCTCGTAGGTTATTAGGTAGGTAGATAAGTTGGTTGGTAGGTTGCTAGGGAGGTAGGTTTGTTGGTAGGTAGTATTAGAGAGGGGCCACAATGATCGCAAATGATATCCCCAAAACCAGTGGGCCCTATTTTTAAATGTTCTAATCAAATGTAGTTGTTTCTGCTGCTCTTGCTGCTGGCTGGTAATTCTCTCTGCTCCTGTCATTATGTAAGCATTTTTTAAATTTTGATAGCCTAATAATTATTTATGTTGCATCCTACTGAGATTGTTTTTTCTTAGTTTTTCTAATAGTATAACTAATAATTTTATATTATTTTTTGTTATATAAAAGTAGAAATGGATCAGAATGAGTTTGGAATTGGTTTAGTTAGAGGTGCTCAGTCACTGTGAAGAAAAGAAAAGATTGGTGTTTCGGGTTAGGGGTCGGCGACTTATAGACTTAGAGACTTGTCTGTCTGCCTGCCTGTCTATTCCTCTGACTTATAAGCACAATTTTCTGTCTCTCTCACCCTGAGTGAAAACTTAACTCAGTGTAATTGCATTATTATCAAAAGTAAGTCCTATCTAAACTCAAAACAGTCATTCAGCATTTGAAATATAATAAAACATTAAAAACTTTTAGATTTTGATGTTTTATTAGATTTAAAAGAGAAAAGAGGCAGGAATTTATAAAACATTTATATTTTTTTTCCACTGAAATACGTACCTACTGGACATAGCAGCAGCACCACCACTAGCACAAAGACACGTAGGTAAATTGATATATTAACATGCTGAAAAAAAGAATATTTTTACTAATATTACTTATGTTCCAACAGCTATAACCACTCACTACACCAAACATTTACTACCACTACACATATGTCACCACTATACTTCGCAACTACCATCACTAAACTAAACATCTAACATCGCTGCACATCTGTGACCACTTTAATACACATATACTACCACTACACATCTGTCACACCTATCATCACTACACTAATCATCTACCAAAACTGCCCTAAACACCTCCCACCACTACACATCTGTCACCCCTATGCAACACATCTTCTATCACTACACTACACTTCCAAGATCACTACACATCTACCACCACAACACATCTGTCACCACTATACTACATATCTATAATCACTACAATTCACATCTAACATCACAACACATCTCACAAAACTAAACTACACCTCTACCACAACTATACATCTGTCACCACTCTATTACACATCTACCATCACTACACTACACATCTACCAAATCTGCTCTACACATTTACCACAACTACAAATCTATCACCCTTAACTGTGCAACACATCTACCATCACTACAAGACACTCATAATATCACTGCACAAATGTCACTTCTATAATACACATTTACCACCAATACACATGTTACCAATATGCAACACATCTATCATCACTAAACTACACATATAACATCACCATACATCTACCACCACTATAAATCTATAACCACTATACTACACACTGACCATTACTACACCTCTAACCTTTACCACAACACATCCATCACAACTTAACTGAAGAGCTACCATTACTCCAATACACATCTACCAAAACTTCACTACACATCTCCCACAACTACACAACTACCATCACTACATAACAACCATCACTATGCATCTAACATAACTAAACGTCTGTCTCCACTTAGATACACATATACTACCACTACAAAACTGTCACCACTATACAACACATCTACCATCACTACTCTACACTCGTAAGATCAGTACACATCTACCATTGCTACACATCTCTCACCACTATAATACATACTTACCATCACGACACCTCTCATATACCAACACTACACATCTGTCACCACTATGCTACACACCTACCTTCACTACATAACTATCTCTGCACATCTAATATCACTACTAATCTGTCACCACTTAAATACACATATACTACAACTACACATCTGTCACCACTATGTAACACATATACCACCAGTACACTGAACATCTAACATCACTAAACATCTCACAAAAGCTACACTACATGTCTACCACCACTACATATGTCTCACCACTATACAACATATCTACGATCACTACACTACACATCAATTATGTTTTCCAAAACTACAGTATGCATTTACCACAACTATACATCTATCACCCATATACAATACATCTACCATCACTAAACTACACATATAACATCATTACTCAAATGACTCCACTATAATACATGTCTACTACCAGTACACTTGTCACAACTACAATCCACATCTACCATCACTACACTTCACATCTAACATTACTATACATCTACTATAATATACATATCACCACTTCAAATCTTTAACGACTATACTTCATACCTACCATCACTACACTTATCAGCTACCTCCACGACACATCCATAACCTCTATACTAAACACCTATCATCACTACAGTGCACATCTATCATCACTACACTACACATCTAGCATCACTACTCATCTTCCAAAACTCATTTGTCACCACTTTAATACTCATCTACCATCACTACACTACACATCTATCACCAATACACTACACATCTACCAACACTACAATTCTCATGTACCAAAACAACACAACACATCTTCCATCACTAAACTATGCATCTGCAACCACTACACATCTATCACCACTACACTACATATGTACTTCCACTCCACATCTACCATCCCTACATATCACATCTATCACCACTACACACCTATCACAACTATACACCATATCTATCATGTATCTAGTATCACTATACTGCTAATCTATCAACACTACACATCTTCCATCATTATGTAGATATATATATACATTAATATGCTTAAATAGAAGTTTTCAACTAATATTAATAACCCTCCACACTAGCCCAGTGGTGAGAGGCACGACTTCATTGCTGGGGTCCGGGGTTCGATCTCGGAAGGAGCGGCCGGCGCCTCTCAAAGAAAAAGTAATAAAATATATATTGGTGGGCCAGTGGTGAGAGGCACGACTCTCATTGCTGGGGTCCGTGGTTCGATCTCCGGACAGCCGGCCGACCCAGTTGTGCGAGGCGCAGCGCTACGTCCGCTGCAAGGGGTGGGGGGTACGATCACCGGACAGGCGGCTGTCTTTAACTCCCCCCCACCCTTCGAATAAAAAATTAATTATTTTGGTAAATGTCTAGTGTAGTTTTGGTAGATGTGGAGTGTAGTGATGGTAGATGTAGTATATAGGTGACAGATGTGTAGTTTAATAGTTTTGTAAAATGTGTAGTAATGTTGGATATGTAGTGTATTGATGATAGTAGTGTAGTGATGGTAGATGTGTCATGTATTGATTAAAGATGTGTAGTGCAGTTATGGAAGAATTGTTGTGATGGAAGATGTGTAGTGTATTGATTATAATAGAGTAGAGATGGTATATGTGTTATGTATTGATTAAAAACATCTAGTGTAGATAGGGAAGATGTGTAGTGATTGTAGATGTGTTATGTATAGAAGATGTGTAATGTTGTAACAGTTGATGTGTAGAATAGAGTTTGAAGATTAGTAGTGAAGTAATGGTAAATGTGTAGAGAAGTGTTGGTAAATGTCTAGTGTTGTGATGTCAGATGTATAATGTAGGGATGGTAGATGTGTAGTGATGGTAGATGTATAGTGAAGGAATGGTAGATGTGTAGTGAATTTTTGTTAGGTGTGTATTGATGGTACATGTGAAGTGATAGATGTGTATTGTATTGATATTAAGAGTGTAGTAACTGTAGATGTGTAGTAACTGAAGATGTGTAGTTTAGTGATAGTAGAGGTGTAGTGTAATGATGGTGGATGTGTAGTGATGGTTTATTTGTAGTGTATTGATGGTAGATGTGCAATGATGGTAGATGTTTAGTGGATTGATTGTAGAGGGCAGTGCAGTGGTAGTAAATTATTAGTGTAGTGATGGTAGATATTTAGAGTAGAGATGGTAGATATTTAGTGATGGTAGATGTATAGTCTTGTATTTATATAAATATTTAGTTTGGTAATTCTTTCTATATTTGTTCTTTTAATAATATTTGTACATTATTATTAAACTACAAAATGTTAGGTAGAAAACTGAGAATTCTTGACTATATGTAATTTTAAATTAGAGAAGGGAGGAGGTGTAACTTAAATATTTTTATTTATTGCTATCAACATGTATCATAGGCAAGCAGCAGGAGCAGCACCACCAACAATTATTATGTTTTGGCTCTCATATTCTCTCTCAGCGCTCTTCATTCCTCCTCCAGTCCTACCTTAGTTTCTCTTAGCTCTTCCTTCCTTGGTAAATAAATAACAGGAGGAAGGAGAGGGGAGTGTTTTGTAGGTAGGCTCGTAGGTTATTAGGTAGGTAGATAAGTTGGTTGGTAGGTAGGTTTGTTGGTAGGTAGTATTAGAGAGGGGCCACAATGATCGCAAATGATATCCCCAAAACCAGTGGGCCCTATTTTTAAATGTTCTAATCAAATGTAGTTGTTTCTGCTGCTCTTGCTGCTGGCTGGTAATTCTCTCTGCTCCTGTCATTATGTAAGCATTTTTTAAATTTTGATAGCCTAATAATTATTTATGTTGCATCCTACTGAGATTGTTTTTTCTTAGTTTTTCTAATAGTATAACTAATAATTTTATATTATTTTTTGTTATATAAAAGTAGAAATGGATCAGAATGAGTTTGGAATTGGTTTAGTTAGAGGTGCTCAGTCACTGTGAAGAAAAGAAAAGATTGGTGTTTCGGGTTAGGGGTCGGCGACTTATAGACTTAGAGACTTGTCTGTCTGCCTGCCTGTCTATCCCTCTGACTTATAAGCACAATTTTCTGTCTCTCTCACCCTGCGTGAAAACTTAACTCAGTGTAATTGCATTATTATCAAAAGTAAGTCCTATCTAAACTCAAAACAGTCATTCAGCATTTTAAATATAATAAAACTTTTAGATTTTGATGTTTTATTAGATTTAAAAGAGAAAAGAGGCAGGAATTTATAAAACATTTATATTTTTTTTCCACTGAAATACGTACCTACTGGACATAGCAGCAGCACCACCACTAGCACAAAGACACTAGGTAAATTGATATATTAACATGCTGAAAAAAAGAATATTTTTACTAATATTACTTATGTTCCAACAGCTATAACCACTCACTACACCAAACATTTACTACCACTACACATATGTCACCACTATACTTCGCAACTACCATCACTAAACTAAACATCTAACATCGCTGCACATCTGTGACCACTTTAATACACATATACTACCACTACACATCTGTCACACCTATCATCACTACACTAATCATCTACCAAAACTGCCCTAAACACCTCCCACCACTACACATCTGTCACCCCTATGCAACACATCTTCTATCACTACACTACACTTCCAAGATCACTACACATCTACCACCACAACACATCTGTCACCACTATACTACATATCTATAATCACTACAATTCACATCTAACATCACAACACATCTCACAAAACTAAACTACACCTCTACTACAACTATACATCTGTCACCACTCTATTACACATCTACCATCACTACACTACACATCTACCAAATCTGCTCTACACATTTACCACAACTACAAATCTATCACCCTTAACTGTGCAACACATCTACCATCACTACAAGACACTCATAACATCACTGCACAAATGTCACTTCTATAATACACATTTACCACCAATACACATGTTACCAATATGCAACACATCTATCATCACTAAACTACACATATAACATCACCATACATCTACCACCACTATAAATCTATAACCACTATACTACACACTGACCATTACTACACCTCTAACCTTTACCACAACACATCCATCACAACTTAACTGAAGAGCTACCATTACTCCAATACACATCTACCAAAACTTCACTACACATCTCCCACAACTACACAACTACCATCACTACATAACAACCATCACTATGCATCTAACATAACTAAACGTCTGTCTCCACTTAGATACACATATACTACCACTACAAAACTGTCACCACTATACAACACATCTACCATCACTACTCTACACTCGTAAGATCAGTACACATCTACCATTGCTACACATCTCTCACCACTATAATACATACTTACCATCACGACACCTCTCATATACCAACACTACACATCTGTCACCACTATGCTACACACCTACCTTCACTACATAACTATCTCTGCACATCTAATATCACTACTAATCTGTCACCACTTAAATACACATATACTACAACTACACATCTGTCACCACTATGTAACACATATACCACCAGTACACTGAACATCTAACATCACTAAACATCTCACAAAAGCTACACTACATGTCTACCACCACTACATATGTCTCACCACTATACAACATATCTACGATCACTACACTACACATCAATTATGTTTTCCAAAACTACAGTATGCATTTACCACAACTATACATCTATCACCCATATACAATACATCTACCATCACTAAACTACACATATAACATCATTACTCAAATGACTCCACTATAATACATGTCTACTACCAGTACACTTGTCACAACTACAATCCACATCTACCATCACTACACTTCACATCTAACATTACTATACATCTACTATAATATACATATCACCACTTCAAATCTTTAACGACTATACTTCATACCTACCATCACTACACTTATCAGCTACCTCCACGACACATCCATAACCTCTATACTAAACACCTATCATCACTACAGTGCACATCTATCATCACTACACTACACATCTAGCATCACTACTCATCTTCCAAAACTCATTTGTCACCACTTTAATACTCATCTACCATCACTACACTACACATCTATCACCAATACACTACACATCTACCAACACTACAATTCTCATGTACCAAAACAACACAACACATCTTCCATCACTAAACTATGCATCTGCAACCACTACACATCTATCACCACTACACTACATATGTACTTCCACTCCACATCTACCATCCCTACATATCACATCTATCACCACTACACACCTATCACAACTATACACCATATCTATCATGTATCTAGTATCACTATACTGCTAATCTATCAACACTACACATCTTCCATCATTATGTAGATATATATATACATTAATATGCTTAAATAGAAGTTTTCAACTAATATTAATAACCCTCCACACTAGCCCAGTGGTGAGAGGCACGACTCTCATTGCTGGGGTCCGGGGTTCGATCCCCGGAAGGAGCGGCCGGCGCCTCTCAAAGAAAAAGTAATAAAATATATATTGGTGGGCCAGTGGTGAGAGGCACGACTCTCATTGCTGGGGTCCGTGGTTCGATCTCCGGACAGCCGGCCGACCCAGTTGTGCGAGGCGCAGCGCTACGTCCGCTGCAAGGGGTGGGGGGTACGATCACCGGACAGGCGGCTGTCTTTAACTCCCCCCCACCCTTCGAATAAAAAATTAATTATTTTGGTAAATGTCTAGTGTAGTTTTGGTAGATGTGGAGTGTAGTGATGGTAGATGTGTAGTATATAGGTGACAGATGTGTAGTTTAATAGTTTTGTAAAATGTGTAGTAATGTTGGATATGTAGTGTATTGATGATAGTAGTGTAGTGATGGTAGATGTGTCATGTATTGATTAAAGATGTGTAGTGCAGTTATGGAAGAATTGTTGTGATGGAAGATGTGTAGTGTATTGATTATAATAGAGTAGAGATGGTATATGTGTTATGTATTGATTAAAACATCTAGTGTAGATAGGGAAGATGTGTAGTGATTGTAGATGTGTTATGTATAGAAGATGTGTAATGTTGTAACAGTTGATGTGTAGAATAGAGTTTGAAGATTAGTAGTGAAGTAATGGTAAATGTGTAGAGAAGTGTTGGTAAATGTCTAGTGTTGTGATGTCAGATGTATAATGTAGGGATGGTAGATGTGTAGTGATGGTAGATGTATAGTGAAGGAATGGTAGATGTGTAGTGAATTTTTGTTAGGTGTGTATTGATGGTACATGTGAAGTGATAGATGTGTATTGTATTGATATTAAGAGTGTAGTAACTGTAGATGTGTAGTAACTGAAGATGTGTAGTTTAGTGATAGTAGAGGTGTAGTGTAATGATGGTGGATGTGTAGTGATGGTTTATTTGTAGTGTATTGATGGTAGATGTGCAATGATGGTAGATGTTTAGTGGATTGATTGTAGATGTGCAGTGCAGTGGTAGTAAATTATTAGTGTAGTGATGGTAGATATTTAGAGTAGAGATGGTAGATATTTAGTGATGGTAGATGTATAGTGAACTGTAGTCTTGTATTTATATAAATATTTAGTTTGGTAATTCTTTCTATATTTGTTCTTTTAATAATATTTGTACATTATTATTAAACTACAAAATGTTAGGTAGAAAACTGAGAATTCTTGACTATATGTAATTTTAAATTAGAGAAGGGAGGAGGTGTAACTTAAATATTTTTATTTATTGCTATCAACATGTATCATAGGCAAGCAGCAGGAGCAGCACCACCAACAATTATTATGTTTTGGCTCTCATATTCTCTCTCAGCGCTCTTCATTCCTCCTCCAGTCCTACCTTAGTTTCTCTTAGCTCTTCCTTCCTTGGTAAATAAATAACAGGAGGAAGGAGAGGGGAGTGTTTTGTAGGTAGGCTCGTAGGTTATTAGGTAGGTAGATAAGTTGGTTGGTAGGTTGCTAGGGAGGTAGGTTTGTTGGTAGGTAGTATTAGAGAGGGGCCACAATGATCGCAAATGATATCCCCAAAACCAGTGGGCCCTATTTTTAAATGTTCTAATCAAATGTAGTTGTTTCTGCTGCTCTTGCTGCTGGCTGGTAATTCTCTCTGCTCCTGTCATTATGTAAGCATTTTTTAAATTTTGATAGCCTAATAATTATTTATGTTGCATCCTACTGAGATTGTTTTTTCTTAGTTTTTCTAATAGTATAACTAATAATTTTATATTATTTTTTGTTATATAAAAGTAGAAATGGATCAGAATGAGTTTGGAATTGGTTTAGTTAGAGGTGCTCAGTCACTGTGAAGAAAAGAAAAGATTGGTGTTTCGGGTTAGGGGTCGGCGACTTATAGACTTAGAGACTTGTCTGTCTGCCTGCCTGTCTATCCCTCTGACTTATAAGCACAATTTTCTGTCTCTCTCACCCTGCGTGAAAACTTAACTCAGTGTAATTGCATTATTATCAAAAGTAAGTCCTATCTAAACTCAAAACAGTCATTCAGCATTTTAAATATAATAAAACATTAAAAACTTTTAGATTTTGATGTTTTATTAGATTTAAAAGAGAAAAGAGGCAGGAATTTATAAAACATTTATATTTTTTTTCCACTGAAATACGTACCTACTGGACATAGCAGCAGCACCACCACTAGCACAAAGACACGTAGGTAAATTGATATATTAACATGCTGAAAAAAAGAATATTTTTACTAATATTACTTATGTTCCAACAGCTATAACCACTCACTACACCAAACATTTACTACCACTACACATATGTCACCACTATACTTCGCAACTACCATCACTAAACTAAACATCTAACATCGCTGCACATCTGTGACCACTTTAATACACATATACTACCACTACACATCTGTCACACCTATCATCACTACACTAATCATCTACCAAAACTGCCCTAAACACCTCCCACCACTACACATCTGTCACCCCTATGCAACACATCTTCTATCACTACACTACACTTCCAAGATCACTACACATCTACCACCACAACACATCTGTCACCACTATACTACATATCTATAATCACTACAATTCACATCTAACATCACAACACATCTCACAAAACTAAACTACACCTCTACCACAACTATACATCTGTCACCACTCTATTACACATCTACCATCACTACACTACACATCTACCAAATCTGCTCTACACATTTACCACAACTACAAATCTATCACCCTTAACTGTGCAACACATCTACCATCACTACAAGACACTCATAATATCACTGCACAAATGTCACTTCTATAATACACATTTACCACCAATACACATGTTACCAATATGCAACACATCTATCATCACTAAACTACACATATAACATCACCATACATCTACCACCACTATAAATCTATAACCACTATACTACACACTGACCATTACTACACCTCTAACCTTTACCACAACACATCCATCACAACTTAACTGAAGAGCTACCATTACTCCAATACACATCTACCAAAACTTCACTACACATCTCCCACAACTACACAACTACCATCACTACATAACAACCATCACTATGCATCTAACATAACTAAACGTCTGTCTCCACTTAGATACACATATACTACCACTACAAAACTGTCACCACTATACAACACATCTACCATCACTACTCTACACTCGTAAGATCAGTACACATCTACCATTGCTACACATCTCTCACCACTATAATACATACTTACCATCACGACACCTCTCATATACCAACACTACACATCTGTCACCACTATGCTACACACCTACCTTCACTACATAACTATCTCTGCACATCTAATATCACTACTAATCTGTCACCACTTAAATACACATATACTACAACTACACATCTGTCACCACTATGTAACACATATACCACCAGTACACTGAACATCTAACATCACTAAACATCTCACAAAAGCTACACTACATGTCTACCACCACTACATATGTCTCACCACTATACAACATATCTACGATCACTACACTACACATCAATTATGTTTTCCAAAACTACAGTATGCATTTACCACAACTATACATCTATCACCCATATACAATACATCTACCATCACTAAACTACACATATAACATCATTACTCAAATGACTCCACTATAATACATGTCTACTACCAGTACACTTGTCACAACTACAATCCACATCTACCATCACTACACTTCACATCTAACATTACTATACATCTACTATAATATACATATCACCACTTCAAATCTTTAACGACTATACTTCATACCTACCATCACTACACTTATCAGCTACCTCCACGACACATCCATAACCTCTATACTAAACACCTATCATCACTACAGTGCACATCTATCATCACTACACTACACATCTAGCATCACTACTCATCTTCCAAAACTCATTTGTCACCACTTTAATACTCATCTACCATCACTACACTACACATCTATCACCAATACACTACACATCTACCAACACTACAATTCTCATGTACCAAAACAACACAACACATCTTCCATCACTAAACTATGCATCTGCAACCACTACACATCTATCACCACTACACTACATATGTACTTCCACTCCACATCTACCATCCCTACATATCACATCTATCACCACTACACACCTATCACAACTATACACCATATCTATCATGTATCTAGTATCACTATACTGCTAATCTATCAACACTACACATCTTCCATCATTATGTAGATATATATATACATTAATATGCTTAAATAGAAGTTTTCAACTAATATTAATAACCCTCCACACTAGCCCAGTGGTGAGAGGCACGACTCATTGCTGGGGTCCGGGGTTCGATCCCCGGAAGGAGCGGCCGGCGCCTCTCAAAGAAAAAGTAATAAAATATATATTGGTGGGCCAGTGGTGAGAGGCACGACTCTCATTGCTGGGGTCCGTGGTTCGATCTCCGGACAGCCGGCCGACCCAGTTGTGCGAGGCGCAGCGCTACGTCCGCTGCAAGGGGTGGGGGGTACGATCACCGGACAGGCGGCTGTCTTTAACTCCCCCCCACCCTTCGAATAAAAAATTAATTATTTTGGTAAATGTCTAGTGTAGTTTTGGTAGATGTGGAGTGTAGTGATGGTAGATGTGTAGTATATAGGTGACAGATGTGTAGTTTAATAGTTTTGTAAAATGTGTAGTAATGTTGGATATGTAGTGTATTGATGATAGTAGTGTAGTGATGGTAGATGTGTCATGTATTGATTAAAGATGTGTAGTGCAGTTATGGAAGAATTGTTGTGATGGAAGATGTGTAGTGTATTGATTATAATAGAGTAGAGATGGTATATGTGTTATGTATTGATTAAAAACATCTAGTGTAGATAGGGAAGATGTGTAGTGATTGTAGATGTGTTATGTATAGAAGATGTGTAATGTTGTAACAGTTGATGTGTAGAATAGAGTTTGAAGATTAGTAGTGAAGTAATGGTAAATGTGTAGAGAAGTGTTGGTAAATGTCTAGTGTTGTGATGTCAGATGTATAATGTAGGGATGGTAGATGTGTAGTGATGGTAGATGTATAGTGAAGGAATGGTAGATGTGTAGTGAATTTTTGTTAGGTGTGTATTGATGGTACATGTGAAGTGATAGATGTGTATTGTATTGATATTAAGAGTGTAGTAACTGTAGATGTGTAGTAACTGAAGATGTGTAGTTTAGTGATAGTAGAGGTGTAGTGTAATGATGGTGGATGTGTAGTGATGGTTTATTTGTAGTGTATTGATGGTAGATGTGCAATGATGGTAGATGTTTAGTGGATTGATTGTAGATGTGCAGTGCAGTGGTAGTAAATTATTAGTGTAGTGATGGTAGATATTTAGAGTAGAGATGGTAGATATTTAGTGATGGTAGATGTATAGTCTTGTATTTATATAAATATTTAGTTTGGTAATTCTTTCTATATTTGTTCTTTTAATAATATTTGTACATTATTATTAAACTACAAAATGTTAGGTAGAAAACTGAGAATTCCTGACTATATGTAATTTTAAATTAGAGAAGGGAGGAGGTGTAACTTAAATATTTTTATTTATTGCTATCAACATGTATCATAGGCAAGCAGCAGGAGCAGCACCACCAACAATTATTATGTTTTGGCTCTCATATTCTCTCTCAGCGCTCTTCATTCCTCCTCCAGTCCTACCTTAGTTTCTCTTAGCTCTTCCTTCCTTGGTAAATAAATAACAGGAGGAAGGAGAGGGAGTGTTTTGTAGGTAGGCTCGTAGGTTATTAGGTAGGTAGATAAGTTGGTTGGTAGGTAGGTTTGTTGGTAGGTAGTATTAGAGAGGGGCCACAATGATCGCAAATGATATCCCCAAAACCAGTGGGCCCTATTTTTAAATGTTCTAATCAAATGTAGTTGTTTCTGCTGCTCTTGCTGCTGGCTGGTAATTCTCTCTGCTCCTGTCATTATGTAAGCATTTTTTAAATTTTGATAGCCTAATAATTATTTATGTTGCATCCTACTGAGATTGTTTTTTCTTAGTTTTTCTAATAGTATAACTAATAATTTTATATTATTTTTTGTTATATAAAAGTAGAAATGGATCAGAATGAGTTTGGAATTGGTTTAGTTAGAGGTGCTCAGTCACTGTGAAGAAAAGAAAAGATTGGTGTTTCGGGTTAGGGTCGGCGACTTATAGACTTAGAGACTTGTCTGTCTGCCTGCCTGTCTATCCCTCTGACTTATAAGCACAATTTTCTGTCTCTCTCACCCTGCGTGAAAACTTAACTCAGTGTAATTGCATTATTATCAAAAGTAAGTCCTATCTAAACTCAAAACAGTCATTCAGCATTTTAAATATAATAAAACATTAAAAACTTTTAGATTTTGATGTTTTATTAGATTTAAAAGAGAAAAGAGGCAGGAATTTATAAAACATTTATATTTTTTTTCCACTGAAATACGTACCTACTGGACATAGCAGCAGCACCACCACTAGCACAAAGACACGTAGGTAAATTGATATATTAACATGCTGAAAAAAAGAATATTTTTACTAATATTACTTATGTTCCAACAGCTATAACCACTCACTACACCAAACATTTACTACCACTACACATATGTCACCACTATACTTCGCAACTACCATCACTAAACTAAACATCTAACATCGCTGCACATCTGTGACCACTTTAATACACATATACTACCACTACACATCTGTCACACCTATCATCACTACACTAATCATCTACCAAAACTGCCCTAAACACCTCCCACCACTACACATCTGTCACCCCTATGCAACACATCTTCTATCACTACACTACACTTCCAAGATCACTACACATCTACCACCACAACACATCTGTCACCACTATACTACATATCTATAATCACTACAATTCACATCTAACATCACAACACATCTCACAAAACTAAACTACACCTCTACCACAACTATACATCTGTCACCACTCTATTACACATCTACCATCACTACACTACACATCTACCAAATCTGCTCTACACATTTACCACAACTACAAATCTATCACCCTTAACTGTGCAACACATCTACCATCACTACAAGACACTCATAATATCACTGCACAAATGTCACTTCTATAATACACATTTACCACCAATACACATGTTACCAATATGCAACACATCTATCATCACTAAACTACACATATAACATCACCATACATCTACCACCACTATAAATCTATAACCACTATACTACACACTGACCATTACTACACCTCTAACCTTTACCACAACACATCCATCACAACTTAACTGAAGAGCTACCATTACTCCAATACACATCTACCAAAACTTCACTACACATCTCCCACAACTACACAACTACCATCACTACATAACAACCATCACTATGCATCTAACATAACTAAACGTCTGTCTCCACTTAGATACACATATACTACCACTACAAAACTGTCACCACTATACAACACATCTACCATCACTACTCTACACTCGTAAGATCAGTACACATCTACCATTGCTACACATCTCTCACCACTATAATACATACTTACCATCACGACACCTCTCATATACCAACACTACACATCTGTCACCACTATGCTACACACCTACCTTCACTACATAACTATCTCTGCACATCTAATATCACTACTAATCTGTCACCACTTAAATACACATATACTACAACTACACATCTGTCACCACTATGTAACACATATACCACCAGTACACTGAACATCTAACATCACTAAACATCTCACAAAAGCTACACTACATGTCTACCACCACTACATATGTCTCACCACTATACAACATATCTACGATCACTACACTACACATCAATTATGTTTTCCAAAACTACAGTATGCATTTACCACAACTATACATCTATCACCCATATACAATACATCTACCATCACTAAACTACACATATAACATCATTACTCAAATGACTCCACTATAATACATGTCTACTACCAGTACACTTGTCACAACTACAATCCACATCTACCATCACTACACTTCACATCTAACATTACTATACATCTACTATAATATACATATCACCACTTCAAATCTTTAACGACTATACTTCATACCTACCATCACTACACTTATCAGCTACCTCCACGACACATCCATAACCTCTATACTAAACACCTATCATCACTACAGTGCACATCTATCATCACTACACTACACATCTAGCATCACTACTCATCTTCCAAAACTCATTTGTCACCACTTTAATACTCATCTACCATCACTACACTACACATCTATCACCAATACACTACACATCTACCAACACTACAATTCTCATGTACCAAAACAACACAACACATCTTCCATCACTAAACTATGCATCTGCAACCACTACACATCTATCACCACTACACTACATATGTACTTCCACTCCACATCTACCATCCTACATATCACATCTATCACCACTACACACCTATCACAACTATACACCATATCTATCATGTATCTAGTATCACTATACTGCTAATCTATCAACACTACACATCTTCCATCATTATGTAGATATATATATACATTAATATGCTTAAATAGAAGTTTTCAACTAATATTAATAACCCTCCACACTAGCCCAGTGGTGAGAGGCACGACTTCATTGCTGGGGTCCGGGTTCGATCCTCGGAAGGAGCGGCCGGCGCTCTCAAAGAAAAAGTAATAAAATATATATTGGTGGGCCAGTGGTGAGAGGCACGACTCATTGCTGGGGTCCGTGGTTCGATCTCCGGACAGCCGGCCGACCCAGTTGTGCGAGGCGCAGCGCTACGTCCGCTGCAAGGGGTGGGGGTACGATCACCGGACAGGCGGCTGTCTTTAACTCCCCCACCCTTCGAATAAAAATTAATTATTTTGGTAAATGTCTAGTGTAGTTTTGGTAGATGTGGAGTGTAGTGATGGTAGATGTGTAGTATATAGGTGACAGATGTGTAGTTTAATAGTTTTGTAAAATGTAGTAATGTTGGATATGTAGTGTATTGATGATAGTAGTGTAGTGATGGTAGATGTGTCATGTATTGATTAAAGATGTGTAGTGCAGTTATGGAAGAATTGTTGTGATGGAAGATGTGTAGTGTATTGATTATAATAGAGTAGAGATGGTATATGTGTTATGTATTGATTA
>WNWK01035965.1:0-19450 GCA_009830355.1 Cherax destructor | reverse complement strand
GGAGTATACCTGGAGGGTGTCTGGCTGGAGTATACGTGGAGGGTGTCTGACTGGGGTATAACTGGAGTATAACTGGAGGGTGTCTGACTGGTCACACATCTGCTGAAATGGTAGACAGTAACTGTAAGAATGGAGAAATAAATGATGGTGACCTGAAGAGGGACAGTAGCTCTAGTGAAATAAATGATGGGGAAACAGGTGTAGACAAGGACACACAAAAAACAGTGTTACAAACTAGCAATACCACGGTAGATAGTAAACAAGGGGATGCCCAGGGAAATACTGAAGATAAATTACCAGAAACAGTTGAAGGCTCCAGTGTCGAAGACAGACACGAGACAGGAACACACCCACCAATGGGGAACACAGTTACAAAAAACCAGGGCAAACGGAAACCAGGCCTATGTGAATATTATGCACTTGGTATCTGCAGGCATGGAAAATCTGGGAAAGCAGATGGGACATGCAATTATGATCACCCCAGAAAATGCCGTGCCCATATGAAAACAGGCAAATGCAACCTCCCGTCCTGTAAGTTTTTTCACCTTGAAATGTGCCACACATCAATTCAGGAAAGACAGTGCTATAACTTATATTGCCAGGCATACCACCTAAAGTGTACGAGGCGACACAGACCATCCAGACCATGGCAAAACCTGGGTAGCCACAGCCACTCCGGAGAGAGAGGTTTTTAGTGCCAGGAAGGAAAAAAGCTGGCAGGAAATGACAGAAATTGTACACCAACTGCAATCATTTCTGGAGTGGAATCACAATCAATGGCCTCCACTCCAATACAACAGATATTAGTGCCAGGAAAAAAAGACCCCCCCCCCATACCACCAATACCACCAATCCAACGACATTCATCTTTGCAAATATACAGGGGCTAAAGCCAGCAACAAACAACAAGGTACCTTACATTCGTGGAATGCTTACTGAGTCAAATGCTATGTTTGCGGCTTTCACATTGACCCACATTAGAGATCACTTGGACAATGAAATATGGATCCCGGGCTACAACCTATACAGACGTGACAGAGTGAACAGGCAAAAAGGGGGGGTTGGCCTGTATATCACAGAGTCACTTATATGTTCAGAACTACTAAATGCCTCAAATGATGTAGTTGAAGTATTAGCAATAAAGGTCGAGAATCAAAACCTGGTCAACGTGGTTGTCTACAAGCCACCGGATGCAACGTCCCAACAACTCCAGGAACAGCTTCTGAAAATTGACCACTGTCTGGAAAATCTTCCAGCTCCTGCCCCCAACATCTTGCTACTGGGGGATTTCAACCTAAGGCACCTAAAATGGAGGAATATTGCAAACAATGTGGTAGCAGAGATAACACCAGGAGGCAGCTCAGATGAAAATTCGCACACACATGAACTTTTAAATCTCTGCACCAAATTCACCTTAAACCAGCAAATAGTAGAGCCCACAAGATTAGAGAATACGCTGGACCTCATCTTCACCAACAATGATGATCTGATACGAAATGTCATCATATCAAAAACAATATACTCAGATGACAACATAATAGAGGTCCAGACATGCATGCGGGGAGCCCCAGATCAACAAAATGTGATCAGCCGCGAGGGAGCCTTCTCCAAATTCAACTTCAATAACAAAAACATAAGGTGGGACCAAGTAAACCAAGTCCTAAATGATATAAACTGGGAAGATTGCCTAAGCATCACGGATCCTAACCTATGTCTAGAACAAATTAACTCTGTGGCACTTGAGGTTTGCTCAAGGCAAATTCCCTTAAGGAAAAGGAGGAGAAAATGCAAACTAGAAAGAGAGAGGCGCTCCCTATACAGGCCAAGGCAAAGAATAACGGAGCGGCTACAAGAGGCCAATATATCTGAAATACGAAGGGAGACACTAGTCAGAGAAATAGCAAACATCGAATTAAAACTAAAGGAATCTTACAGGAATCAAGAAATGCGGGAAGAACTAAAAGCAATAAACGAAATTGAAAGAAACCCAAAGTATATCTTTTCTTATGCAAAATCAAAGTCGAGAACAACAACCAGTATTGGGCCTCTACTTAAACGGGTGGGTCCTACACAGATGACAGAAAGGAAATGAGTGAGTTACTTAAGTCCCAGTATGACTCAGTTTTTAGCGAGCCGCTAACCAGACTGAAAATCGAAGATTTAAATGAATTTTTTATGAGAGTGCCACAGAACTTGACAGACGCATGCCTATCTGACATCACCCCGACGCCAAATGACTTCGAAAAGGCAGTAAATGACATGCCCATGCACTCCGCTCCAGGCCTAGACTCGTGGAACTAAGTGTTCATCAAGAACTGCAAGAAGCCCCTATCACGTGCTTTTAACATCCTATGGAGAGGGAGCATGGACACTTGGGTCGTCCCGCAGTTACTAAAAACAACAGACATAGCCTCACTCCACAAAGGGGGCAGTAAAGCAATAGCAAAGTACTACAGACCAATAGCGCTAACGTCCCATATCATAAAAATCTTTGAAAGGGTTCTAAGAAGCATGATCGCCACTCATCTTGATACCCATCAATTGCACAACCCAGGGCAGCATGGGTTTAGAGCAGGCCGCTCCTGTCTGTCCCAACTACTGGACCACTGCGACAAGGTCCTGGATGCTCTAGAAGACAAACAGAATGCAGATGTTATATACACAGACTTTGCAAAAGCCTTTGACAAGTGTGACCATGGTGTAATAGCACACAAAATGCGTGATAAAGGAATAACAGGAAAAGTTGGTAGATGGATCTATAATTTCCTAACAAGTAGAACACAAAGAATAATAGTCAACAGAGTAAAGTCTGAGGCAGCTACTGTGAAAAGCTCTGTTCCACAAGGCACAGTACTCGCTCCCATCCTGTTCCTCAGCCTCATATCGGACATAGACAGGGATATAAGCCACAGTGCCGTGTCTTCCTTTGCAGATGACACCCGAATCTGTATGACAGTGTCCATCGTTGAAGACACTGCAAGACTCCAAGCAGACATAAACCAAATCTTTAAATGGACTGCAGAAAACAATATGAAGTTCAATGAGGAGAAATTTCAATTACTCAGATACGGAAAACGTGAAGAAATTAAAATCTCATCGGAGTACAAAACTAATTCCAACCACACAATAGAGCGAAAAACTAATGTCAAAAACCTGGGAGTGATCATGTCAGAGGATGTCACCTTCAAGGACCATAACACTGTAGCAATTGCATCTGCTAGAAAAATGACAGGATGGATAATGAGAACCTTCAAAACAAGGGATGCCAAGCCCATGTTGACACTTTACATATCGCTTGTTCTATCTAGGCTGGAATATTGCTGCACACTAACTGCACCTTTCAAGGCAGGTGAAATTGCTGACCTTGAAAATGTGCAGAGAACCTTCACGGCACGCATAACTGCGATAAACCACCTCAGTTACTGGGAACGCTTGAAGTTCCTAAACCTGTACTCTCTAGAATGCAGGCGATAGAGATACATTATTATATACAAATAGAAAAATCTCGAGGGATTAGTACCAAACTTGCACACGAACATCACTCCCTACGAAAGCAAAGACTCGGCAGGCGATGTAACATCCCCCAATGAAGAGCAGGGTG
The DNA here is from genome assembly GCA_009830355.1 of Cherax destructor. Taxonomy (NCBI): domain Eukaryota; kingdom Metazoa; phylum Arthropoda; class Malacostraca; order Decapoda; family Parastacidae; genus Cherax; species Cherax destructor. The sequence goes on along the minus strand of WNWK01035965.1, from coordinate 15,849 downwards.
CCACTAGCACGTTGAGGGACAACACAATAAGTGTTAGGGCCCAAGATTGTTCAACTGCCTCCCAGCATACATCAGGTGGACAACAAACCTGGCTGTCTACAGGACTGGACAGGCACCAAGTCGGTACCTGACCAGCCGGCTGTGGTTACGATGGACTGCGTGCCAGCGAACAGCCTGGTTGATCAGCTCTGGTCAACATGAGGCCTGGTCACAGATCGGCCCAGGCGGTGACCCTGATTCAGAAACTCCATGTAACTCGGTTATACCTGAGGTGTCTGACTGAGTATATGTGAGGTGTCGACTGAGAACTGAGTATACCTGAGGTGTCTGAGCTGGTAACTGAGCTTATGGAGAGTCTAGGCTGGGTTAACTGAGTATACCTGGGTGTGTCTGACTGAGTATGCCTGCATGGTGCTGACCTGAGTATATCCTCGAGGATAAACTGACTGGACAAAAGTATACTGAGTTCGATACGCCTGGAATGGTGTCTGACAGAGTATAACTAGTATACCTGAGGGTGTCGACAGTAAATTGAGTATACTGATGCACTGGAGTATACTATACCTGGAGGGTGTCTGACTGGAGTATAACTGGAGTATATGAGGTGTCTGACTGGGGTATAACTGGAGTATACCTGGAGGTGTCTGACTGGAGTATACTGGATACCTAAGGTGTCTGACTGAGATCCTGAGTGTCCACTGAGATACCTGAGTATAACTGGGGTGTCTGACTGGAGCATAAATGTAGTATCCTTAGGGTGTCTGACTGGAGTATAACTGGAGTATACCAGAATGGTGTGTGACCAGAGTATAACTGAGTATACTGGAAGGGGGTGTCTGACAGGGGTATAATTTGAGTATACCTGAGAGTGTCTGACTGGAGTATAATGGAGTATACCTGGAGGGTGTCTGACTGGAGTATAACTGGAGTATACTGAGGGTGTCTGACTGGAGTATTACTGGAGCATGCCTGGAAGGTGCTGACTTTAGTATAACTGGAGGGATACCTGGAGGATGTCTGACTGGGTATAACTGAGTATACCTGAGGATATCCGACTGGAGTATAACTGGAGTATACCTGGAGGGTGTCTGACTGGGTATAACTGAGTATATCTGAGGGTGTCACTGGAGTATAAGTGAGTATACCGGAGGGTGTCTGACTGAGTTATAACTGGAAATATACCTGAAGGAGTGTCTGACTGGAGTATACTGTGTATACCTGGAGTTGTCTGACTGGGGTATAACTGGAGTATACCTGCAGGGTGTTGACTGAGTATAATGGAGTATACCTGGAGGGTGTCTGACTGGGTATAACTGGAGTATACTTGGAGGGTGTCTGACTGGAGTATAACTGGAGCATGCCTGGAGGGTGACTGACTTTAGTATAACTGGAGTATACCTGGAGGATGTCTGACTGGGGTATAATTAGAGTATACCTGGAGGATATCTGACTGGAGTATAACTGGAGTATTCCTGGAGGGTGTCTGACTGGGGTATAACTGGAGTATACCTGGAGGGTGTCTCACTGGAGTATAATTAGAGTATACCTGGAGGGTGTCTGACTGGGGTATAACTGGAGTATACCTGAAGGGTGTCTGACGGGAGTATAACTGGTGTATACCTGGAGGTTGTCTGACTGGAGTATAACTGGAGTATACCTGGAGTGTTTGTGACTGACGTATAACTGGAGTATACCTGGAGGGTGTCTGACTGGAGTATAACTGGAGTATACCTGGAGTGTTTGTGACTGACGTATAACTGGAGTATACCTGAAGGGTGTCTGACTGGAGTATAACTGGAGCATACCTGGAGGGTGTCTGACTGGGGTATAACTGGAGTATACCTGGAGGATATCTGACTGGAGTATAACTGGAGTATTCCTGGAGGGTGTCTGACTGGGGTATAACTGGATTATACCCGGAGGATATCTGACTGGAGTATAACTGGAGAATTCCTGGAGGGTGTCTGACTGTGGTATAACTGGAGTATACCTGGAGGGTGTCTCACTGGAGTATAATTGGAGTATACCTGGAGGGTGTCTTTCTGGAGTATAACTGGAGTATACCTGGAGTGTTTGTGACTGACGTATAACTGGAGTATACCTAGAGAGTGTATGACTGGAGTATAACTGTAGTATACCTGGAGAGTGTCTGACTGGGGTATAACTGGAGTATACCTAGAGGATATCTGACTGGAGTATAACTGGAGTATTCCTGGAGGGTGTCTGACTGGGGTATAACTGGAGTATACCCGGAGGATATCTGACTGGAGTATAACTGGAGTATTCCTGGAGGGTGTCTGACTGGGGTATAACTGCAGCATACCTGGAGGGTGTCTGACTGGAGTATACTTGGAGAATGTCTGACTGAAGTTTAACTGGAGTATACCTGGAGAGTGTCTGACTTGAGTATAACTGGAGTATACCTGGAGGGTGTCTGACTGGGGTATAACTGGAGTATACCTGGAGGGTGTCTGGCTGGAGTATAATTGGAGTATACCTGGAGAGTGTCTGACTGGGGTATAACTGGAGTATACCTTAAGGGTGTCTGACTTTAGTGTAACTGGAGTATACCTGGAGGGTGTCTGCCTATAGTGTAACTGGAGGGTGTCTAACTTTAGTATACCTGGAGTGTGTCTGACTGGAGTATACCTGGTGGGTGTCTGACTGGGGTATAACTGGAGTATACCTGGAGGGTGATTGACTGGAGTATAATTGGAGTATACCTGGAGGGTGTCTGACTGGGGTATAACTGGAGTATACCTGAAGGGTGTCTGACTGGAGTATAACTGGAGCATGCCTGGAGGGTGTCTGACTTTAGTATAACTGGAGTATTCCTGGAGGATGTCTGACTGGGGTATAACTGGAGTATACCTGTAGGGTGTCTGACTGGAGTATAACTGGTGTATACCTGGAGGGTGTCTGACTGGAGTATAACTGGAGTATACCTGGAGGATTTCTGACTGAAGTATAACTAGAGTTTACCTGGATGGTGTCTGACTGGAGAATAACTGGAGTATACCTGGAGGGTGTCTGACTGGGGTTTAACTGGAGTATACCTGGAGGGTGTATGACTGGATTATAATTGGAGTATACCTGGAGGGTGTCTGCCTGGAGTATAACTGGAGTATACCTGGAGTGTGTCTTACTGGGGTATGACTGGAGTATACCTGGAGGGTGTCTGACTGGAGTATAGCTGTAGTATACCTGGAGGGAGTCTGACTGAGGTATAACTAGATTATTCCTGGAGAGTGTCTGACTGGACTATAGCTGGAGTATACCTGGAGGGTGTGTGACTGGAGTATAACTGAAGTATACCTGGAGGGTGTCTGACTGGAGTATAACTGGAGTATACCTGGAGGGTGTCTGACTACAGTGTAACTGAAAGGTGTCTAACTGGAGTATACCTGGAAGGTGTCTGACTGGAGTATAACTGGAGTATACCTGGAGGGTGTCTGACTTGAGTGTACTTGGATGGTGTCTGACTGGGATATAACTGGAGTATACCTGGAGGGTGTCTGACTGGAGTATAATTGGAGCATACTTGGAGGGTGTCTGACTGGGGTATAACTGTAGTATACCTTAAGGATGCCTGACTGGAGTATAACTGGAGTATACCTGGAGGGTGTGTGACTGGAGTATAACTTGAGTATACCTGGAGGGTGTCTGACTGGAGTATAACAGGAGTATAACAGGAGTATACCTGGAGGGTGTCTGACTTGAGTGTACCTGGAGGGTGTCTGACTGGGGTATAACTGGAGTATACCTGGAGGGTGTCTGACTGGAGTATAATTGGAGTATACCTGGAGGGTGTCTGACGTGGGTATAACTGTAGTATACCTGGAGGGTGTCTGACGTGGGTATAACTGTAGTATACCTGGAGGGTGTCTCACTGGAGTATACCTAGAGGGTGTCTGACTGGGGTATAACTGGAGTATACCTGAAGGGTGTCTGACTGGAGTATAACTGGAGTATACCTAGAGGATGTCTGGAGTGTAACTGGAGTATACCTGGAGGGTGTCTGACTGGAGTATAACTGGAGTATACCTGGAGGGTGTCTGACTGAGGTATAACTGGAGTATACCTGGAGGGTATCTGACCTGAGTATAACTGGAGCATACCTGAAGGGTGTCTGACTGGAGTATAACTGGAGTATACCTGGAGGGAGTCTGACTGGAGTATAACTGTAGTATACCTTGAGGGTGTCTGACTGGGGTATAACTGGATTATTCCTGGAGGGTGTCTGACTGGAGTATAGCTGGAGTATACCTGGAGGGTGTTTGATTGGAGTATAACTAGAGTATACCTGGAGGGTGTCTGACTGGAGTATACCTGGAGGGTGTCTGACTGGAGTATAAATGGAGGGTGTCTAACTGGAGTATACGTGTAGGGTGTCTGACTGGGGTATGACTGGAGTATACCTTGAGGGTGTCCAACTGGAGTATAAAAGGAGTATACCTGGAGGGTGTCTGACTTGAGTTTAACTGGAGTATACCTGGAGGGTGTCTGGTTCTTATCATTATCACCGGGACTCCAGGTTGTTGACAGGTGAGTGTTCTCAAGGAGTTCATATTATTAACTAACAACAAAGTTGTTTTCCCAGTTTCATCGTTCATGTCAAAGACAAACATAACTCACAATGTAATTAAATATATGAAAACACCTTTAAATTTTTGAAAATTTATCTTTATCAGCTTTATCGTCAGTAATTATACATTGTACACTACAGGCTATTTCAATGTTGAACTTAACTCATGGACCCCCAGTACTACCTTTGGGGTCCACCAGTACTACCTTTGTGATCCACCAGTACTAACTTTGTGGTCCCCCAGTAATACCTTTGTGGTCCCCCATTACTACCTTTGTGGTCCACCAGTACTACCTTTGTGATCCACCAGTACTAACTTTGTGGTCCCCCAGTAATACCTTTGTGGTCCCCCATTACTACCTTTGTGGTCCACCAGTACTACCCTTGTGGTCCACCAGTACTACCTTTGTGGTCCACCAGTACTACCTTTGTGGTCCACCAGTACTACCTTTGTGGTCCACTAGTACTACCTTTGTGATCCACCAGTAATAACTTTGTGGTCCCCCAGTACCACCTTTAGGGTCCCCCAGTATTATTTTTGCGGACCCTCAGTACTACTTTTTGGTCCCCCAGTACTATTTTAGCGGACCCCCAGTATGATAATTGTGTTTGTGTACCTAAATAAACTGACTAAGTTACAGGTTTGGATGGATCAGGAAGTCAAGTGAATTGAGACTTACTATGAGGGTCCCTTGTTAACTGCCACCAGGTGGAAATAGGAAGGTGGTAGAGAGGTAACGATGCTCCACACTTACTCAACAAACATTTATACTACCACCAACATTCATTCATACGTCCACTATTATCTAACCAACTTTCCTCTCACAGAGAGAGACTTTAGTGTTCATGTAAGTAACAGATTTTCCACAGACGTTATACAAGTGAATGACATAACAGAATTACAGAAAATATCAACATGGATGACGACTAACAAGCTTACTCTCAATACTGGCAAGACCTACTTCATACAGTTTGGAAGCAAAGCCACAAATGTTCCACTTAACATAACACTCAATGGTACACCCATCACAAGACTCACAGAGGGAAAATTCCTAGGAATCCACCTTGACAGTAGCCTTAAATTCCAAACACACATACAACAAATTTCCAAGAAAATCTCGAAGACAGTAGGCATATTATCAAAGATACGCTATTATGTACCTCAATCAGCTCTCCTTGCACTATATCATTCACTTATCTACCCGTATCTCACCTATGGAATCTGTGCATGGGGTTCAACAACATTAAATCACCTTAGACCACTCATAACACAACAAAAGGCCGCAGTCAGAATGATAACAAATTCCCACTCTAGACAGCATACTCCACCAATATTCAAAAGTCTAAAACTACTCACCGTAAAGAACATTCATACTTATTCTTGTGCCTACTACATATATAAAACTTTACACTCTAATATAAACCCTCCGCTCAAAATTCTCCTCACCAACTTTAATAGGACCCATGACCACAACACAAGACACAGATCACTTTTTGATATACCCCGTGTTCATATCAACCTATGTAAAAATTCTATGCACATAAAGGGCCCCAGAATCTGGAATTCATTACCAGTAAATATTAAGATAATCTTGTCTGAAAATCAATTTAAGACTCAACTCAAAAACCACCTACTCACCCAAAACTAAATGATCATACTATAAACTACTTTGAAAAATGCTCATTATTACTTTCCTATACGATAATCTCAATTTTTAATAATATGTTACTATTATGTTACCCCCTACTCAATCAAAACTAAATACTCATATTATAAGTTAATGTCAAAAATGCTCAATGTTATTTTCCTTAAGATAATCTCAATTCCATATTACCATTCAAGAATCTAAACACCTGTTACAATCTAATATCATCATATAATAATTTAAACAGTATAATATCATCATATTGTAATTTTGAAAACAATTTTTAACTAGAATAAACTCAATAAATTTCTCTAATATTAAGTACATAGTCTTTAAGTTACTAGATTAAGCTGCCCCTAATGCCATGGCATGTCAGTGGCTCTCCTTGCACTCAATTTACATTGTAACTACCAATACCTATGTAATCTGCAATCTGCAATGAAATAAAATTTACTTTACTTTACTTTACTTTACATAAGAAAGAAAGAACACTGCAGCAGGCCTACTGGCCCAAGTGAGGCATGTCCAGTTCTCCTACCGGCTTAAGCCAATGCCTTGACCTAGTTAGGTCAGTCACATTCACTTAAGGGAGGAGCACGGCATCTGACCTAGTAGTTCAAGTAGTCAGGTTCAACTCACACCCACCCACTCATGTATTTATCTAACCTATTTTTTAAAACTACACAAGGTTTTAGCTTCTATGACGGTACTCGGGAGTTTGTTCCACTCATCCACAACTCTATTACCAAACCAGTGCTTTCCTATATCCTTAATGAATCTGAATTGTTCCAATTTAAAACCATTGCTGCGAGTCCTGTCTTGGCTAGATATTTTTAGCACGCTATTTACATCTCCGTTCTTAATTCCTGTTTTCCATTTATACACCTCAATCATATCCCCCCTAATTCTACGCCTTTCTAGAGAGTGCAGATTCAGGGCCCTCAGTCTATCCTCATAGGGAAGATTTCTGATACATGGGATCAACTTAGTCATCCTCCTTTGTACGTTTTCCAGAAGAGGTACATTCTGTAATACGGTGACCAAAACTGTGCAGCATAATCTAGATGAGGCCTAACCAAGGATATATAGAGTTGAAGAACAACCTGAGGACTTCTATTATTTATGCTTCTTGATATGAAGCCAAGGATTCTGTTTGCTTTATTGCGAACACTTATGCACTGCTGTCTTGGTTTTAGATTACTGCTAACCAGAACTCCTAATTTTTTTTCGCAATCAGTAGTATTAAGATCTACATTATTTAGTTTATATGTGGCATGGTTATTGTCCTGTCCAATATTTAGAACTTTGCATTTGTCTATATTAAACTGCATCTGCCACTTCTCCGACCACTGCATCAGTCTATTCAAATCTTCCTGGAGTGCTCTAATGTCCTCATTTGAATGAACTGGACGGCATATTTTGGTGTCACCATACGTATCACAAGGCTACGTCTTTAGTAATATCTTCTTCCCACAGGTACTTGATAGTATTTGTATTTTGATAACTTGAAGAACTGAGACTCAAGTAGGCTTGGATAGTCGACTATTATCAAACTATCTCTGGTTTGCTGTTCTTTTTTCCACTGCTATAATGAACTAGTTTAATTTCACGCCATGTTCTATTATCCCCTACTTAATAACACACCTGTGTGTGCTGACTATCACAGCCTGTGGTATGGTTCAGTACCTTGACTTCCTCTATGATGATCAAAAGTCATGAAAACTTCTCATCTCCTCCCTGAAAGCTGCCTATCAAAATCAACTAAAAACTTTAGCTTAATTTTCGTAGGGAACTGAGAGACAAACCGTCAACTTAAGTAACGTCTGAACTTGTCCAAGTTAGATTTAATGTTCCGTTGGTTCGATCCCAAACAAGTGGAAATGCTTGGAATGTTTCCTCACAGCTGCTGTTTCTGATCACTTAGCAGTAAGTAGGTACCTGGGTGTTAGTTTCCTGACACTCCTGTCACTGTTCACCTAGCTGTAAAAAGGTACCTGGAAGCTAGTCGTCTTACACCTGCTGTCCATGTTCACCTAGCAGTAAGTAGGAACCTGGGTGTGAGTCACCTTACATCTGCTGTCACGGTTCATCTAGCAATATGTTAGCAGTAAGTAGGTAGCTGGATGTTAGCCGACTGGTGTGGGTGGCATCCTGGGGACAAAATTAACCTAGGTTGCCAGAAATGCTCTACATAAGCAGTGGCTTTCTATGTAGTATGTCAAAAATTTAGGCTAAATATTGTGTGTATAAGCTGAGTCATGTACTGGTAGAAATAAAGATTAGATGGAGCGCCATCTGGAAGTAAAAGATGGTGGTGATGGTGGTGGTAGTAATAGTGGTGATGTTGATAGTGCTGGTGATGGTGATGGTAGTAATAGTTGTCATAGTGGTGGTTGTGATAGGATAGTAATGGTGATAGTTGTGGTGGTGGTTATCTGCTGAGTAGTTTCGTGGTAGCTGACTGGGGTTTACCTGGAGTATACCAGGAGGGTGTTCCAGGGTTCAGTGCCCCCGAGGCCTGGTCCATCACCAAGCCTCGAGGTGGATCAGAGCTCAATCAACCAGATTGTTACTGCTGACTGTGCGGAAACACACGTATGAACCATGGCCCTCTTTTTCAAGTACTGACTTCATGTTCCTGTCCAGTTCACTCTTGTAGACAGCCAGGGGTCCATTGGTAATTTCTCATAATTATGCTGGGAGGAAGATGAGCAGTCTTGGTCCCCTGATACTTATTGTGTTAGGAGGACATTTCTGAGTGAGTCTTTTTTCATGTCATCATAAATAACTCATTACCACTGTCACCAGATATAAACTTCTATAAAAAAAAATTGTGGCCCAGTCAGTGAACATATTATGTATCTTTGTAATGTTGAGATACAATTCTTGGACCCATTATGGGCCTGTAACTTTGAGATACAGTCACTGGACTCATTATGTACCTCTATAGTGTTTATTTACAGTGCTGGACATATTATGTGTTTCTTTAATGATGAGGTACAGTCCCTAGACCCATTATGTACCTCTGTAATGTTGAGGTAGAGTCCCTAGACCCATTATGTACCTCTGTAATGTTGAGGTACAGAACCTGGACCCATTATTTACATCTGTAATGTTGAGGTACAGTCCCTGGACCCATTATGTACTTGTGTAATATTTTAACTACCGCCCACAGGATGGGTATTAGGTACATAATAAAGATAATAAAGTAAACTGGGGTTGAAGAATAAAGAAACCATCTGTCAGCATCTTTACTAGTGACTTTATTTTGTGCTTAACAATATTTTGTTACATTAAACTATATTTTGTATACTGTAGGAAAGAAATGAAGTTGTATTGTATTGTATTGTTAAGAAAAATAACTAATAAATCTTACATAAAAGTTATATAAATTTACTGTCAGTAATTTATTATGATTTAATTTCATGATCTCAAGTTAAGGTATGATAATGTTCTTGTAGCAGGGGGAGAGTGGACCTAGTAGTGATCAACGAAGAGGCGGGGCCAGGAGCTGTGACTCCACACCTGCAACCACAAAGAGGCGAGTTCTCCATAAATGTGGATTTTTTTTTAGCTGAAGTATATTTTAAGTAATTTATTTGTAATAGTCAAAGTAAAAAATAATATGGTAGGTCTAGATTTAAGTAACATTTAGGCCTAATAATTAGTTTGATAAATCTTATTACGTAATAAATGGTTTTCTTCTGTGTCCATTTGTATCAAATGATTTATGTCTATTATAATTAGGGGAGACCATGCCCAGCCCTTATAGGGTGGGGTAGGTGCCAGAGCCAGAGCTTGCTACCATCTGCGGCTCCCAAGACTGCCATTCCCACGGGCTCCCTGGGGCGGGGAAGATGGCAGACATGGGGCCTAGCTAGCTTCTCCCAATTAGCTCCGTGAGGGCGGGGAACGTGGCTAGTCCTGGGGACAGTTGGTCCCAGACGATGAGGAGGAACTTGTACCTCCTCTCATGGGAGACATTGAAAAAAATAAACAAATAAGCAGAATAATGTGATCCTTTATTGACAACGTTTTGCACACACAGTGGGCTTTATCGAGTCACAAACAGATCTGTTTGTGACTCGATAAAGCCCACTGTGTGGGCGAAACGTTGTCAATAAAGGATCACATTATACAGCTTATGTGTTTATTTTTCCATTGTATCGGTGTTTTATACCATTTATTTCTAAGATGAGGAGGTACTTGTACCTCCTACCATGGGAGACATAGGTCTATGATACTCTCACGTCAGAGAGCCGGAGCCGGGTCGCCATCTGGTAAAGACCCGGGCCGGGAGAATTCCCGGCGAATCAACACCACCAAATACAACTATATTCAAGGTTTTGTAAATATGTATTATTTTTGGACAGATAAGTTCTAATAAATGCTTCATATATGACTATGAGATGGACCAGTAGGTCTGTTGTAATGTTCCTTCTTTATTAAGTTATTACAAGGACTGACACATAGAAGCTTTCACTGTACATTTAGTGAGACATAGTTCTCAGTGTATGTGTAGTGAGACATTGAAGTTCTCAGTGTATGTGTAGTGAGACATTGAAGTTCTCAGTGTATGTGTAGTGAGACATTGAAGTTCTCAGTGTATGTGTAGTGAGACATTGAAGTTCTCAGTGTATATGTAGTGAGACATTGAAGTTCTCAGTGTATATGTAGCGAGACATTGAAGTTCTCAGTGTATGTGTAGTGAGACATTGAAGTTCTCAGTGTATGTGTAGTGAGACATTGAAGTTCTCAGTGTATGTGTAGTGAGACATTGAAGTTCTCAGTGTATATGTAGTGAAACATTGAAGTTCTCAGTGTATATGTAGTGAGACATTGAAGTTCTCAGTGTATATGTAGTGAAACTTTGAAGTTCTCAGTGTATATGTAGTGAGACATTGAAGTTCTCAGTGTATATGTAGTGAGACATTGAAGTTCTCAGTGTATGTGTAGTGAGACATTGAAGTTCTCAGTGTATGTGTAGTGAGACATTGAAGTTCTCAGTGTATGTGTAGTGAGACATTGAAGTTCTCAGTGTATATGTAGTGAGACATTGAAGTTCTCAGTGTATGTGTAGTGAGACATTGAAGTTCTCAGTGTATATGTAGTGAGACATTGAAGTTCTCAGTGTATATGTAGTGAGACATTGAAGTTCTCAGTGTATGTGTAGTGAGACATTGAAGTTCTCAGTGTATGTGTAGTGAGACATTGAAGTTCTCAGTGTATATGTAGTGAAACATTGAAGTTCTCAGTGTATATGTAGTGAGACATTGATGTTCTCAGTGTATATGTAGTGAGACATTGAAGTTCTCAGTGTATATGTAGTGAGACATTGAAGTTTTCAGTGTTTATGTAGTGAGACATTGAAGTTCTCAGTGTATATGTAGTGAAACATTGAAGTTCTCAGTGTTTATGTAGTGAAACATTGAAGTTCTCAGTGTATATGTAGTGAGACATTGAAGTTCTCAGTGTAAATACACTGAGAAAAGTTTCAAGGAATAAATGTTGCAACATACAAGCCTGAATGTGTATACATGATGAGACAAAATGTACACATATACATAATTCTTAGCATATATACTCTGAATTTTCAAGTTGAAATATATTGGTGATAGTGAGGACAACACTGTCACCAACACTGTCACCAACACTGTCACCAACACTGTCACCAACAATGTCACCAACACTGTCACTAACTCACTAACATTATCACTTACTAACACTCCCACAAAATATCACAATGTCACTAACACTGTCACTAATACAGTCACTAATATTCTCACTAACACTGTCACCGACACTGTCACCAACACTGTCACCGACACTGTCACTAACACTGTTACCAAGACTTGTCAACAACACAGTCACTAACACTGTCACCTACACTTTCATGACACTGTCAGACTGTCACCAACACTGTGCTGAGTTTAGACGTGAACATGTTGTCGCAACACTACACGATAAAGAAGATGCTGAAGAAGACACAGAGGAAGAACCGAAAGCAGAGGCCAAGAGACTTCAAGGATAACAGGAAGTGACCTCTCTCACACACAGTGTTTAACAAGGTTAGGTTAAGTGTCCTACCTTTATTTACAAGCTATGAGCTGTTACCTTCATCAGGTCATTTCAAGGCCTTTTTTTATTTTTTGTTAGGAAATATACAAAAAGAGAACAGGACGAAGTTTGAGCCATCTTTGGGCCACCTATGGCCATCTTTTGGCCAGCAATTTTATTTGATCAATTCACTTTATTTCGTTGATGTCATTATGATTTCCGAACATTTTCAAGACTCGAGTCATCGTAGGAATAAATTATCTAAGATAAAGTGATGTTCTGGAGAAGGTTACAGTGAGTGTGAAGTTGCTGCTTGTTGTCCGTCTTGTTGTATAGAAGCTCACTTGTCACTGTCCGTCTTGTGGTGTATAGACTCACTTCTCGTTGTCCTCAGAGTGGAGCCAAGTGTGGTACTTTCACAATATTGGTCTAGTACATAACAGTAAGGCCATCCATATCCCTTCTGTGTTGGAGGGTCTACATAAATGACATATCTATCAAGGCAGGGTCTAGGCAAGAGATGACCCTGCCTTGCTCTGATCTCTATTCTGTCAAGAAGTCGTAGATGAGACGGAGGGCAGACAGTCCAAGAAAGAGGAGCATGCTCAGGATGTGAGCCTGGTTGTGCCTCGTACAGAATCTTGCAATCTCTACTGTCAAGCATATGCGACATATGTCGAAATTCTGTAAGCGTGCTGGCCGCTTTGTTTGCAAAGTTTACAACATGGTTTTGCATAGTTTTAGGTGAAATTTTACCACTATGATATCAACTTCATCCTCGGGTACTAACACTCTCCTATTCATTCTTACCTCTGCTCCAGCATTACCATCATGGTATGAGACGCACCAGATGAACTGTCCAGAACAGTGCTTGAGCAGCATACGTTGCAACATTGCAGAACCCTTTCTCCTTCAGGAGGCAGAGGCGGGTCATCGCAAGATTAAGACCCGAGCCAGGACCCCGGTCTTGGTGAACATTATACATACATACCATCATGGTGTCTAGAAACCATCAGCATTTGTGTTTTATCAGGAGAAAATGTGACTTACCATCGTCTTTCCCAAAGTTGATAGAACTGTAAACTAGTGATTGATGTAACTTAGAACAGCTGGCATTTTCTCTCTTTGATAAGTAAATGTCAGCGTACAGTTGTCTGTATGTGCATGGGATTCTGGGATGAGATGAATATCATTGAAATAGACATTCCATAACAATGGCCCAAGCACACTTCCCTGTGGAACACTTGCACCAATAGTGTATCTTGTTGACTCAGTCCCATTGGGAACTGCTCTTAGAAATCAATCTTGTAAGGTAATCACTAAGAAGGCATTGTTTGGATCCTGCCACTCCTAGTGCTTGCAGTTTTGCCAAAAGTGATTTGTGCCATACATGGTCGAAAGCACCAGCAATGTCTCTGGCTACTGTACAGCTGACCCTGGATTCATCCAGTGTCTGGTGCCACGTAGTGGAGAGGTTTAACAGCAGATCAGCTACAGATTTATCTTTTTTGAAGCCATATTGACGATCATGAAGAAGCGAGAGGTAGTAGACAAACTCTGTTATCTGCTGTGAGATTATTGTCTCAAGGATCTTGCCAGTGGAGATGATGGTCTGGAGATGATGATTTCCACTCTGCTCTTCGTTTTTCTGAATAGGGACTACATTTGCCTCTTTGCACAGAGAAGACTTTACACTGTGTTAGGCATTGCTGATAGATGCTAGTTAAAGGCGTTGCTAACTAGTCTGCACAACTAATCAGCAATCTTGGGCTCATCTTATCTGGGCTCAGATCCATTTTTTGGTCCAGCGATTCAAAGAGAAGATACACTTCATCCTGCCTCATCGTCGAAACTGACAACTTTGACACAGTTATTGCGACTGTCAAAGGTTTCCCTTGCTGGATCAGGAACTTTCATCTTGGCAGCAAAGTGTTCGGCAAAGAAGTCAGCTTTCTCCTGACTGCTAACAGACATGGTCCCATCCTGCCCATTTAGAAGTGGAATAATTGTACCAGGTAAATAACTTTTTCGATCACTGACCAAGGACCACTAGGTTTTGGGGACCACTCTACCTGACGCCAGCCTACTGTCTAGATATGGCCACTTTTTGGACTCCTACCATTTTCCAATAGGCTTACCTGTGCAAGTTACTGTTACAGATAGTGGGATACTTCTGTGACAAGACCCTGATCATTGCTCACTCATGTACTCAAATCACAACGTCACTCACGACAGAGACTTTTATGTAAATAGTTCATTATTCTAACTTGTTTAACAATCAGAACTTTGCGGCCCAGACCCTGGACCCATTATATGACTCTGTAATGTTGAGGTAGTGTTCCTGGACCCATTATGAGACTGTATTGTTGAGGTACAGTCCCTGGACCCTTAACGTTACACTGTAATGATGAGTTACAGTCCCTAGCTCTATTATGTGATTGTAATTTTTGGACCATCTCCTATACCATGGGTATGGGTACATAATACAGATTTTAAACAACTATTTTCGTAAGATTTTGAGCGTCTATCGACGGACTGTCACCTACGGACGTCTTCACAACAATATACTAACCACGGTTCTAAATCATTTTCGAAAGCCGGGTACCTTGGGGCCACGGTCACAGATGGCTCTTAGCAGAGCCATCTGTAATATGCTAGAGTGATTAGTTAATACATTCTTAGTGTGGCTCCAGTAGACTGGAAATTGTCTCCTCTGTCAACCATTGTATGTTTCAACAATGATCGTTCTGTTATCTTCTTGCTTCTCTCACCACTAATACATTTATAATGCCTCTATGGATAATTCTTTAGTTGAAGTTGTATTTGATGTAGAATATAGCCTACAATTCTTCCTAGTGCTGTTACATTTTATCCAATGCCTGTTCCTTAGGCCTCCGAGGGAGTCTACAAAGTTTCTGTTAGAGAATGTGAAGATACTGCCCTTCTTTCAGGTCCTCAAAATGTATTTAAAATGATACTTCCTTCTTATGTTGTTGTTGTTGTTGATTCGCCGGTACTCTCCCGGCCCGGGTCGTTTCCAGATGGTGAACCGGCCTTGGCTCCCTGTCTTGGGACCTCATCGTCTGGGACCAATTGTCCCCAGGCCTAGCCAAGTTCCCCGCCCTCACGGGGCTCGTAGGGAGAAGCTATGCCTCTCTGGTCTGCCATCTTCCCCGCCCCAGGGAGGCTGATGGGAAGGGCAGTCTTGCGAGCTGCAGATGGTAGCAAGCTCCAGCTTTGGCACCTACCCTGCTCTAGAAGGGCTGGGCATGGTCCCCCTCCTTTTTTTTTTCCTTCTTCTTCTTCTTCTTGGTTCGCCGGTACTCTCCCGGCCCGGGCCTTTTCCAAGTGGTGGCCCGGCCTTGGCTCCCTTTCTCGGGAGTATCTCAGACTAATGTCTGCCATGGTACTTCAAGTACCTCCTCATCATTGGGACAAATTGTCACCAGGCCTAGCCATTCCCCGCCCTCACGGGGCTCGTAGGAGAGCTAGGCCTCTCTCTGTCCGCCATCTTCCCAGCCCCAGGGAGCTAATGGGAATGGCAGTCTTGTGAACTGCAGG
>WNWK01035964.1:0-19451 GCA_009830355.1 Cherax destructor | reverse complement strand
AAAACTATTTGAAAATCATTATAGTTCAAAATTGTAATGTTCAAATTTCATTGCTTAAATACTCAATTATACTTATATTGTAAACTGTTTACTATAATTTTTACCATTTAGTCTATTATAGCATAATTATTTGTATGTTAATTTTAAGTTTGTCCATAATGCTCTGCATACAATGCGCTTTTGGCATGTACACCCCCATTTCTATAACTCCTTATACAACTGTGTATCATGTCACAATAAACTATTATTATTATATATATATATATATATATATATATATATATATATGTCGTGCCGATTAGGTAAAACTGGTCAATTAGCAAGAACTCTTTTTAAAATTAATTTTTTCTAAAATTTTCTCTTATACGTTTAAATATATATTTTTTCAATTATGTTAATGTAAGAATTTATAATTTTGTACCAAGAGAAACTTTTAAAACCTACCTAACCTTATTACAACAAGCGAAATTTTTATTTAGCCTAACCCAACTAAATATATTTTAGATACGTTAACATTAATTTAATAATAAACAAACACAATGAAATATATTTTTTTCGTTATGTTCAGAATGATTTTGGCGAAATTATTGCATACACAAATTTTCACTTGTCTTATATGGAAAAGGTGAGCGTTGCTATTTAAGAAATCAAAGTTTTACCTAATGGCACCTATATATATATATATATATATATATATATATATATATATATATATATATATATATATATATATATATATATATATATATATATATATAAAAATATTTTGTCGTGCCGATTAGGAAAAACTGGTCAATTAGCAAGAACTAATCTAAAATTAAGTCCTTTCAAAAAATTTCTCTTATACGTTTAAAGATATTTTTTTTCATTTATGTTAATGTAAGAATTTATAATTTTGTACCAAGAGAAACTTTAAAACCTACCTAACCTTATTACAACAAGGGCAATTTAATTTAGCCTAACCCAACTAAATATATTTTAGATACGTTAACATTAATTTAATAATAAACAAACACAATGAAATATATTTTTTTCATTATGTTCGAATGATTTTGGCGAAATTATTGCATACACAAATTTTCATTTGTCTTATATGGCAAGGTGACCGTTGCTATTTAAGCCAAAATCGCAAGTTTTACCTAATCGGCACGACATATATATATATATATATATATATATATATATATATATATATATATATATATATTTTTATATATATATATATATTCATAAGTCCGATAATAACTGGAATAATTCAGCAAGAACTCATTAAAATTAAGTCCTTTCTAAAATTTTCTTATACGTTTAAAATATATTTTTCATTTATCTTAATGTAAAATTTATAATTTGTATTCAAAAGAAACTTTGAAACCTACCTAATATTATTATAGAAGCGCAATTTAATTTAGCTAACTCCAACTAAATATATTTTAGATACGTTAACATTAATTTAATAATAAACAAACACAATGAAATATATTTTTCGTTAGGTTCAGAATGATTTTTTGCCAAATTATTCATACACAAATTTTCGCTTTTCTAATATGGCAAGAGGTTCATGTTAAAATCGCAAGTTTTACCTAGTCGGCACGACATATATATATATATATATATATATATATATATATATATATATATATATATATATATATATATATATATATATATATATTTGTCGTGCGATTAGGTAAAACTTGCGATTTTGGCTTAAATAGCAACGATCTTCTTGCCATATAAGACAAGTGAAAATTTGTGTATGCAATAATTTCGCCAAAATCATTCTGAACATAACGAAAAAATATATTTCATTGTGTTTGTTTATTATTAAATTAATGGAAACGTATCTAAAATATATTTAGTTGGGTTAGGCTAAATTAAATTGCGCTTGTTGTGATAAGGTTAGGTAGGTTTTCAAAGTTTCTCTTGGTACAAAATTCTAAATTCTTACATTAACATAAATGAAAAAATATATCTTTAAACGTATAGAGAAAATTTTAGAAAGGACTTAATTTTAGATGAGTTCTTGCTAATTGACCAGTTTTACCTAATCGGCATCGACATATATATATATATATATATATATATATATATATATATATATATATATATATATATATATATATATATATATATATATATATATATATATATATTGGATATCAGATTTGAGGGAGAGAGTATGGAGGAGGTGAATGTATTCAGATATTTGGTAGTGGTCATGTCAGCAGATGGGTCTATGAAGGATGAGGTGAATCATAAAAATTGATGAGGGAAAAGGGTGAGTGGAGCACTCGGTGTCTGTGGAGACAAAGAACTTTGTCCATGGAAGTAAAGAAGGGAATGTATGAGAGTATAGTTATACCAATACTCTTATATGGGTGTGAAGCATGGGTGATGAATGTTGCAACGAGGAGAAGGCTGGAGGCAGTGGAGATGTCATGTCTGAGGTCAATGTGTGGTGTGAATATAATGCAGAGAATTCAGAGTTTGGAAATTAGGAGGAGGTGCGGGATTACCAAAACTATTATCCAGAGAGCTGAGGAGTGGTTGTTGAGGTGGTTCGGACATGTAGAGAGAATGGAACGAGACAGAATAACTGAGAGTGTATAAACCTGTAGTGGAGGGAAGGCGGGTAGGGGTCGGCCTAGGAAAGGTTGGAGGGAGGGGGTAAAGGAAGTTTTGTATGCGAGGGGCTTGGACTTCCAGCAAGCATGTGTGAGCGTATTTGATAGGAGTGAATGGAGACAAATGGTTTTTAATACTTGACGTGCTGTTGGAGTGTGAGCATAGTAACATTTATGAAGGGATTCAGGGAAACCGGCAGGCCGGACTTGAGTCCTGAGATGGGAAGTACAGTGCCGGCACTCTGAAGGAGGGGTGTTAGTGTTGCAGTTTTATAACTGTAGTGTAAAGCACCCTCTGGCAAGACAGTGATGGAATGAATGATGATGAAAGTTTTTCTTTTTCTGGCCACCCTGCCTTGGTGGGAATCGGCCGGTGTTAATAATAATAAAAAAATATATATATATATATATATATATATATATATATATATATATATATATATATATATATATATATATATATATATATATATAATATTATTAATTATATAAATATACACGTATATATATATTTATGTATGTATATGAAATACATACATCCTTAGAGAAAAGCAAATTTCGGAGTGTATCTGTTGCATATTTTTGATGGCGGTTGTGCACAAGTTCAGTCTAGTAAAAACTGGCAATAACAGTTCAGGAAGAAAATTAAATGATAATTCAACGAAATATTTGAATCGAAATTCTAAATATAATCTCTTGATTACGAGGTTTTCCATTGATTATGAAATTGAATTGCAAAATGCTTGCAAATTGAATTGCAAAATGCTTGCATTTGGAATAGTTATCCAATATAGCTTTTGAATAAAAGCTAAATGACACTCTTATCAGTAAAATATATTCACCTTACCTTTGAAATTAGTCCCAAAGCAGATCAAATACAATAACGTTCTTTACTTGGCGCTCTCAAGGTTTGAATTCAGATAAATAAAATAACTAATAATAATAAGTTTCTACCTTATAATAGCTAATGTTTACCATTCAAGTTCTGCTACTGTTTTTTAATTATTCCTATTTTCACTTAGTATAAATAAAGATTATTTGAACTTATGACTCAGTTATTACAACTACCACATTAATTGTTGCATTGTTTCTCAAATGTTTGAGAATATCTTCGATATACTGGCAACATTGTATCTCACCTGGATAACTGTTTAAGCTAAATTATGAATCAAGGAACAATCGAGTTTCTTTTGTCAGGGTGTATTCTTTTCAATACGCTGTAGCCATACAATGCACAATATCTAAAAAACTACTTTTTCACATTTCATGTAAATACTGGATACTTTATACTTGAAAGCAATTTACATGTGACAGTGTTTAAGGAATTTCAAAGGCTGAGGAGCGTCTCTTGGCTCACTTTGTTCCTCAGCTGTTGCCGGGTTAACTAACAGATTGGTGGGCCTAATCATGCGGATTTTTAAATATACTCATTGAGTCTGTCTCTGGCATGTTTTCGTCCAGGTCATTCCACTTCTTTCTAACGTTCGTATAACTAAACCGTGTCTTTGGTTTCTCAAGATAATTTCTCAGTATATTTTACCTCATTTTCATGCTTTCCTAGGTTCTTCTATTTTGTAAAATGTCAAGGTCATGTTTCATTAGTCTCTCATATTACTTTAGCCCTCTTAGCTCTGGACCAAGTCTTGGTTATATATATATATATATATATATATATATATATATATATATATATATATATATATATATATATATATATATATATATATATATATTATCCTGTTCAGTTCCTCAGTACCTCAGCTCCTTCCCGTAGGACCCACGGGGAGATATTGTCCGGACCCATCGCCTTTGTGGTATCAAGATCGCTGAGTAACTGCTTCACCTCCTCCTCAGTTGTGTGTATGCTCTCCAGATATTGATACATCCCTTGTTGGTGATGCACCCCATTCTGTTTACCCAGCTGCCTTCCTGCCTCCACTGTGAATACTTTCTTAAACCTCAAGTTGAGCTCCTCACATACTTCTTGATCGTTACTTGTGAGTTCCCCATCTTCTCTCCTCAGCCTTATCACCTGGTCCTTGACTGTTGTCTTCTTTCTGATGTGACTGTACATCAGTTTCGGGTCAGACTTGACTTTCGATGCTATGTCATTTTCGCACTGTTTCTGGGCCTCCCTCCGTACCTGTGCATATTCGTTTCTTGCTCTTCGACTAATCTCTTTGTTTACTTGGGTTCTTTGCCCTCTGTACCTTTTCCATTCTCTGACACTCTGAGTCTTTGCCTCACTGCACCTTTGGGTAAACCAGGGGCTCTTTCTGGCTTTCCCGTTTAATCTTTTTCCTTTGGGTATAAACCGTTTATCTGCCTCCTCACACTTTGTCGCTACGTATTCCATCATTTCAATTACTGACTGTCCTTCCATTTCCCTTTCCCACTGAACCTCCTGCAGGAAATTCCTCATACCCGTGTAGTCCCCTCTTTTAAAGTCTGGTTTATCTCTTTCCGTACCATGTTCCCTCTCTACAATGTACTCAAAGCTCAGCACCATATGGTCGCTGGCTCCCAGGGTGCTCTCGTGAGTTATGTCCTCGATATCTGAGCTGTTCAAGGTGAATACAAGGTCCAGCCTTGCTGGTTCATCCTCTCCTCTCTCTCTGGTCGTGTCCCTGACATGTTGGTCCATCAGGTTTTCCAGTACCACGTCCATCATCTTGGCTCTCCAAGTTTCTGGACCCCCACGTGGTTCTTGGTTCTCCCAGTCGATCTCCCTGTGGTTGAAATCGCCCATGACCAGTAACTTCGCTCTGCTCATGTGCGCTTTTCTTGCCACCTCTGCCAGAGTGTCCACCATTGCTCTGTTGTTCTCGTCATATTCCTCTCCTGGCCTCCTGCAGTTCTGTGGTATGTTATACATCACTGCAATGACTATCTTGTGCTCCCCAGACTGGGTGGTACCTACTATAAAGTCCCTTTCTCGACACACCTCCATTCCTTCCATTTCCTCGAATCTCCAATGGTTCATTACAAGCAGTGCGACCTCTCCCCCTGCTCCTTCTATCTTTCCTCAGGATCTGATATCCCTGTGGGGAGATTGCGTCTGATATTGTCTCATTTAGTTTAGTTTCTGTGACGGCTATGATGTCTGGGGACATCTCACCTATTCTTTCATTCCACTTTTCATACTTATTTGTGATTCCATCCACATTTGTGTACCAAACCTTCAACCTCGTTTCCAATACTGTGGCCCTGGGGGATCTTGGTGGGTTGGGGGGTGTGGGCAGGGTGCCCATAGGGGGTTGCTGCATGGGGGGTTGTACGGTAGTGTTACGGGTTGGTGGGGTGTGGTTTGTGGTGGGGGGTAATTGTGATGGTGGGTTTTGGGTTGCTGGGGTTGGGACAGGGGGAATGATGTGTGTGTTTGATGTTATAGTGTATGGTTACCGTTGGGTTGCTGTGATTTGAGGCCCTCCGTGGGTAATTCCGGTGGGTGTGTTTGTCCTGCTGCTGGGGCCTGGTGTCCTCTGTACCTCTCTGTCTCCTCCTCTCTCCCCTCTCTTCGCCATCTTATCCTCTCCTTCAGAGCCTCCCTCTCTTCCTCTGTTCTGTCCCGATCTAGGTATACATTCTTGTACTCCTGAGTCGCCCTCAGCCTTGCTTTCTCTTGCAGGACCATGGTACGGTCTGGTTCTGTCTTGGAGATCACTTTGAGAGGCCGATTTCTTCCCTTGTGTACCCCCCCCCCCCGATTCTCCGAAAATTTGTTACCTGAGACGTGTCTCCCCCTGTTGCTAACATGATACCTTTAATCCTTTCTTTCTCCTCGTGTTTTCTTCTGTCATGGGTGTCCCCTTCGACTTCCCGAAGGCCGTAGATAAAGATCGACTTCTCCCTTTCCTCCTCCCACTGTGTCTCCCTTTTCCTCGTCAGAGATGCATTAGCATCTTCCGGTTATGTAATGGTTGTAGCCCCTGTGTTCCTCTGCATTTCCGGCCTACTCATTTGCCCCTGTGAATGTTTGTGAACTCACCTAGTTGTGGTTGCAGGGATCGAGTCATAGCGTGTGTGTGTGTGTATGTGTATGTTTGTGTGTGTGTATGTGTATTTTTGTGTGTGTGTGTATGTGTGTGTGTATGTGTGTGTACTCACCTAGTTGTACTCACCTAGTTGTGGTTGCAGGGGTCGAGTCAAAGCTCCTGGCCCCGCCTCTTCACTGGCCGCTACTGGGTCACTCTCCCTGCGCCATGAGCTTTATCATACCTCTGCTTAAAGCTATGTATAGAGCCTGCCTCCACTACATCGCTTCCTAAACTATTCCACTTCCCGACAACTCTGTGACTGAAGAAATACTTCCTAACATCTCTGTGATTCATCTGAGTCTTCAACTTCCATCTGTGTCCCCTTGTTGTTGTGTCCCATCTCTGGAACATTCTGTCTCTGTCCACTTTGTCAATTCCTCTCAGTATCTTATATGTTGTTATCATGTCTTCCCTATCTCTCCTGTCCTCCAGTGTCGTCAGGTCGATTTCCTTAACCTCCTCGTAGGACATACCCCTTAGCTCGGGACTAGTCTTGTTGCAAACCTTGCACTTTCTCGAGCTTCTTCACATGCTTGGCTAGGTGTGGGTTCCAAACTGGTGCTGCATACTCCAATATGGGCCTAACGTACACAGTGTACAGGGTCCTGAACGATTCTTTATTAAGATGTCGGAATGCTGTTCTTAGGTTTGCTAGGCGCCCATATGCTGCAGCAGTTATTTGGTTGATGTGCGCCTCAGGAGATGTGTCTGGTGTTATACTCACCCCAAGATCTTTTCCTTGATTGAGGTTTGCAGTCTCTGGCCCCCTAGGCTGTACTCCGTCTGCGGTCTTCTTGCCCTTCCCCAATCTTCATGACTTTGCACTTGGTGGGGTTGAACTCCAGGAGCCAGTTGCTGGACCAGGCTTGCAGGCTGTCCAGATCCCTTTGTAGTTCTGCCTGGTCCTCGTCCGATTGAATTCTTCTCATCAACTTCACATCATCTGCAAACAGGGACACTTCGGAGTCTATTCCTTCCGTCATGTCGTTCACAAATACCAGAAACAGCACTGGTCCCAGGACTGACCCCTGTGGAATCCCGCTCGTCACCGGCGCCACTCTGACACCTCGCCACGTACCATGACTCGCTGCTGTCTCCCTGACAGGTATTCCCTGATCCAATGTAGTGCCTTCCCTGTTACCCCTGCCTGGTCCTCCAGCTTCTGCACTAATCTCTTGTGTGGAACTGTGTCAAACGCCTTCTTACAATCCAAGAATATGCAATCTACCCACCCCTCTCTCTCTTGCCTTATCGCTGTCACCCTGTCGTAGAACTCCAGTAGGTTTGTGACACAGGATTTCCCGTCCCTGAAACCGTGTTGGCCGTCGTTGATAAGCTCATTCCTTTCTAGGTGCTCAACCACCCTTCTCCTGACTATCTTCTCCATGACCTTGCATACAATACATGTCAGTGACACTGGTCTGTAGTTTAGTGCTACGTTCCTGTCTCCTTTTTTAAAATTGGAACTACATTTGCTGTCTTCCAAACCTCAGGTAGTTGCCCTGTTTCGATAGATGTGTTGAAGATCGTTGTTAGGGGTACACATAGCTCCTCTGCTCCTCTCTCAGGACCCATGGAGAGATGTTATCTGGCCCCATCGCCTTTGAAGTATCTAGCTCGCTTAGTAGCCTCTTCACTTCCTCCTCATTTGTGTGTATTGTGTCCAGCACTTGATGGTGTACCCTACCTCTCCTCCTTTCTGGAGGCCCTTCTATCTCCTCTGTGAACACCTCTTTGAATCTCATGTTGAGCTCCTCACACACTTCCCGGTCATTTCTTGTGACCTCCTCCTACCTTCCTCAGCCTGATCACCTGGTCCTTGACTGTTGTTCTCCTCCTGATGTGGCTGTACAGCAGCTTTGGGTCAGATTTGGCTTTCGCTGCTATGTCATTCTCGTACTGTCTTTGGGCCTCCTTCTGATCTGTGCATATTCATTTCTGGCTCTACGACTGCTCTCCTTATTCTCCGGGGTTCTTTGCCTTCTGTACCTCTTCCATTCCCTTGCACACTTGGTTTTGGCTTCCTGCACCTTTGGGTGAACCATGGGCTCATCCTGTCTTTTCGCTTCTCCTGTTACCCTTGGGTATAAACCTCTCCTCAGCTTCCTTGCAAATTGTTGTCATATATTCCATCATCTCGTCTACTGACTTCCCTGCCATCTCTCTGTCCCACTGAACTCTGTGCAGGAAGTTCCTCATGCCCACATAGTCACCTTTCTTGTAGTTTGGCTTCATTTGTGCAGCCCTTCCTGCTTCCCCTCCACTTGTAACTCTACTATGTATTCGAAACTTAGAACCATATGATCACTGGCCCCAAGGGGGCTTTCATGTGTGATGTCCTCAATATCTGCACTACTCAGGGTGAATACTAGGTCCAGTCTCGCTGGTTCGTCATTTCCTCTCTCTCTGGTAGTGTCCCTTACGTGTTGGTACATGAGATTTTCCAGTACCACCTCCAGCATCTTAGCCCTTCACGTTTCTTGGCCCCCATGTGGCTCCAAGTTCTCCCAATCAATTTCCTTATGGTTGAAGTCACCCATGATCAGTAGCTTCGCCCTGCTCGCACGAGCCCTTCTGGCCACTTCTGCCAGAGTGTCAATCATCGCTCTGTTACTCTCATCATACTCTTGCCTTGGCCTCCTGCTGTTCTGTGGTGGGTTATACATCACTGCAATTACCACCTTGGGACCTCCAGACTGTAGCATCCCTACTATGTAATCCCCAGCTTCTCCTCCGTCTCCTCTCTCCATCTCATCAAAATCCCATCGGTTTTTGATCAGCAGTGCCACTCCTCCACCCCCTCTGTTCCCTCTGTCTTTCCTCAGGATCTGGTATCCCATTGGAAAGATGGCATCTGTTATCATACCTGTGAGCTTGGTTTCTGTGAGAGCTATTATGTCCGGTGATGCCTCTTTGACTCTTTCGTGCCACTCCTCCCACTTATTTGTTATTCCATCAGCATTGGTGTACCATACCTTCAGTTTCCTCTCAAACACTGTGTTTTGGGGGGTCTGTGAGGGTGAGGGACCTGGTGGTCTACTGTGGGATTCTATAGTGGAGCGTTGGGTGGGGCTGAGATTGTTGGTTGTAGTTTGTGTTGGGATAGTGTGCTTGGTTGTTGGGTGTTTGGGATGGTTCTGTGTGTGCTTGTTCTTGTTGCTCCGCCCTGCTCTGGTTGTCCTCTACTGATTCTGTCCTTGTCCCTCCTCCTCGCTCCTTTCGCCTTTGTGTCCTCTCCCTCAGCTGCTGTCGTTCTGTTTTTGTTCTGTCCCGGTCTAGGAACACCCTCCTGTATTCTTCCGTTTCCTTCAATCGTGGTTTCTCTTGGAGGATTCTGTCTCTCTCTGTTTCTGTCCTGAGAATCAGCTTGAGCGGTCGTTTTCTCCCCTTTGAGTACCCCCCTATTCTCTGAAAATTTACAATCTCGGACATGTCTTCTTCGCCTATTTCTTTGAGTATGCTCTCAATCTCCTTTCTTCTGCCTGCCGTCTTTCAGTGTGTGTCCTTCCCTCACTCTCCTTCAGCCCATGAATAAACACTGCCTTTGCCCTCTCCTCCTCCCATTGCCTTTCCCTCTGCAGCTCAGGCTCCTGTTTCTCCTCTTTTTCCTGTTGCTCTTGGTGGCATGATCGTTCCTCTGCATTTGCCCTATTCCCCTCTCCACCTGCTCTCAGCTGCTCACCCTCTTCGCTCCTTGGCCCTGCTTGGTAGGCAGATACGGCCATAGCGTAAGTTACATCTTCCTTCCCGATGGGCCCCTTGATGCTGTGTCTTTACTGGTCAATACCCTGTAACCTGCTTCAGCCTGTTTACCTCATCTTCTAGGCCCCTTATCCTGGCTACTGCATCTTCAGCTTGTGCCTCCCAGTTCTTCTTCTCCTCCTCCAACCTCTTTCCAGTTTCACAGAAAGCTCTCTCTCCATCTTTGCAGAAAGCTCTCCTAGTTTTCTCTCCCACTCTGTTCCATCCTTTGCACTGCTCTTTCATCCATTCTTCCTTACCAGAGCCGTTCTCCTCTGGACCCTGGGTCCTGCGAGTCCCTACCACCATTTTTTTTTTTTTTTTTTTTTTTTTTTTTTTGGGAGTGCAAGAGGAAGGGAGAGGTAGATACAGGGGAGAGAGGGGATTAGGGGACTAGAGAGAGAAGGGAGACAGGTAGAGATGGGGAGAGAGAGGATTTGGGTACTAGAGGGAGAAGGGGGGAGGGAATGGTGGAGAAGGAGAGATATGCAGAGGTGGGGAGAGAGAGAGAGAGGATTTGGGGACTAGGAGAGGGGAGGGAAGGGTAGAGAAAGTGAGATAAGAAGAGAGGGAGAGATGGGGGGAGGGAGATGGGGAGAGAGGGATGGGTAGAGGGAGAGAGATGGGGAGAGAGAGAGAGAGATGTTTTGGGGACTAGAGGGAGAAGGGTGGAGGAGAGATATGCAGAGGTGGGGAGAGAGAGAGAGAGAGAGAGGATTGGGACCAGGAGAAGGGGGAGGGAAGGGTAGAGAAAGAGAGATAAGAGAGGGAGAGATGGGGAGGGAGGGAGAGCTGGGGAGGAGGGAGAGCTGGGGAGAGATATGGATGGGGAGAGGAGAGAGATGGGGAGACAGATGAGAGAGGGAGAGCTGGGGAGAGGGAGAGAGAGATGGGGAGAGAGATGGGGCAACAGAGAGAGATAGGGAGAGAGAGAGAGGTGGGAAGAGAGAGATGGGGATATAGTGGGGAGATAGTGAGTGTGTGTGAGAGGGAGAGATTGAATGTGAGAGTGTGTGAGTGTGAGAGTGTAAGAGGGGGGAGAGAGTCAGGGGGCAAGGGAGTGTGTGAGGTAGAGTGAGAGGTAGAGTGAGAGTGTAGGGAAGTGGGTGGGTGGAAGAGCGGAAAGGTCTGGGAAGGGGAGAGGGGGATGAGTGAGGGGAGGTGATAGAGGCAGGGGAATGGTGGTAGGGGGCTGTCTACCCACGTTAGTCGTTATGTATCCTTACTGTCCTTATGTACCCACGTATGTACTGCCAATGTACCCAATCCCTTGGTTTCCTTGTCACTGTCTATGTGAGCTTAAAATTACTATCAGTTGAATTATTATTGTATGTATGGATTATTATTGTATGTATGTGTGTGTGTATATGGTTTAAGAGGGAGGGAGAGAGGATGTGTCATATCAGCTTTCAGAAGGTGTGAAACCCTTGTGCTGTGTTTGTATGCCCACGCATCTATGTTTGTGTCCCAGAAAATACTCCTCACTTCTATTTACTAATACTTATATTTATATTTACTTATATTTACTAATACTAGTAAATCTAAAAGTTATGATACTCTACTCAGCTCTACAGTGCCTAAACCCGTGTGTGTGTGTGTTAGTTACCATTTTGTCCTAGGCACATGTCGATTTGACACTAGGCCTGTTGTATGTATGTGTGTATGTGTGTGTGTGTGTGTGTAAGGAAACACTTCGAAATGTTTCCGCCCCGTCGGGAATAGAACCCGGGCCCTCCGTGCGTGAAGCAAGAGCTTTACCACCAGACCACCGGGGTGTGTATGTGTGTATGTGTGTGTGTGTGTGTGTGTGTGTGCATATGTGTGTGTGTGTGTGTACTCACCTAGTTGTACTCACCTAGCTGTGGTTGTAGGGGTCTAGTCATAGCTCCTGGCCCCGCCTCTTCACTGACCGCTACTGGGTCACTCTCACTGCGCCATGAGCTTTATCATACCTCTCTTCTTAAAGCTATGTATGGAACCTGCCTCCACTAAATCGCTTCCCAAACTATTCCACTTCCCGGACACTCTGTGACTGAAGAAATACTTCCTAACATCCCTGTGATTCATCTGAGTCTTCAACTTGCAACTGTGTCCCATTGTTGCTGTGTCCCATCTCTGGAACATTCTGTCTCTGTCCACCTTGTCAATTCCTCTCAGTATCTTATATGTCGTTATCATGCCCCCCCTATCTCTCCTGTCCTCCAGTGTCGTCAGGCCGATTTCCCTTAACCTCTCCTCTTAGGACATACCCCTTAGCTCCGGGACTAGTCTTGTTGGAAATCTTTGCACTTTCTCTAGCTTCTTTACGTGCTTGGCTAGATGTGGGTTCTAAACTGGTGCTGCATACTCCAGTATGGGCCTACGTACACAGTGTACAGGGTCCTGAACAATTCTTTATTAAGATGTCGGAATGCTGTTCTTAGGTTTGCTAGGCGCCCGTATGCTGCAGCAGTTATCTTGTTGATGTGCGCCTCAGGAGATGTGCCTGGTGTTATACTCACTCCAAGATCTTTTTCCTTGATTGAGGTTTGTAGTCTCTGGCCCCCTAGACTGTACTCCGTCTGCTGTCTTCTTTGCCTTTCCCCAATCTTCATGACTTTGCACTTGGTGGGGTTGAACTCCAGGAGCCCATTGCTGGACCAGGCTTGCAGCCTGTCCAGATCCCTTTGTAGTTCTGTCTGGTCCTCGTCCGATTGAATTCTTCTCATCAACTTCACATCATCTGCGAACAGGGACACTTCGGAGTCTATTCCTTCCGTCATATCGTTCACAAATACCAGAAACAGCACCGGTTCTAGGACTGACCCTTGTGGAACCCCGCTCGTTACAGGGCCCATTCTGACACCTCGCCACGTACCATGACTCGCTGCTGTCTTCCTGACAGGTGTGTGTGTGTGTGTGTGTGTGTGTGTGTGTGTGTGTGTGTGTGTGCGATTATTTCAGTGATTTTATGAAAGATTTCCCTTGATGAATGACCATTTGATTTTAATCCATTCATTTTATAAGAGATACATAGGTGACATTCTTACCTTTTTGAGAATCCTTCTCAAATAGATTTGCTAAGAATTATTTAAATCCCAGGCGAAAAAAAAATATTATATTAACAAGGGTTAAGGAAAATAACATTACGTTCTTGATGTTCAAGTTGAGATGTTAACGTTATGTGTTAAATAATTTAAAAAACGACAAGTTGAAGAATGAGACACTTTAGCAACATTTGGGAATCTTTATTGTGGAAACGTTTCGCCAGTCAGTCTTTTCTTCAGTCCAATTGAGAGAGGAACGGTGGAAGATGAAGAAGA
Source organism: Cherax destructor (assembly GCA_009830355.1). NCBI lineage: Eukaryota > Metazoa > Arthropoda > Malacostraca > Decapoda > Parastacidae > Cherax > Cherax destructor. The sequence goes on along the minus strand of WNWK01035964.1, from coordinate 5,747 downwards.
GTTTGAGGTAATCATTCCCTCAGCCTTGAGTTGATATATTCAGTCCATTAATCTTGAGAAATGTACAGTACATGGATGGAGAAGTGACTTATATACTGCAGTCAGGTGAGTTGAAGCAGGAGGAGGCGGAGTCACCAGTGGAATAGCACACTAGTGTAAGTAGGTCCTGCCTCCCTGTATCAAGATCCCAAGACCCTGCGCTGTCTAGCGGATCTAATGTAAATGGCTTAGAAATCAAACAAGTTGAAGAATGAATCACTTTTACACTTCTCAAGATTGACTGACTGAACACATCGACTCCAGACTGTGGGACTGATACTTCAAACTCCTCCTTATCTTCCACCGTTTTTTTCTGTATTGGACTAAAGAAGCCACTGGCTGGCGAAACGTTTTCACCATAAACATTAACAAATGTTGCATACGTGTCTCATTATTCAACCTGCCGCTTTTCTAAATTGTTTGCCTTCCACCATTTAGTAATTTAGTAGAAGAATATTTTTTGCTGTTATTAGCTCTCTTGTTAGTTTAGAATTAATTAGTATTATTATTATTATTATTATTAGTATTATTATTATTAGTATTATTATAAAATTAGTATTATTATTATTATTATTATTATTATTATTATTATTATTAGTAGTAGTAGTAGTAGTAGTAGTAGTAGTAGTAGTAGTAGTAGTAGTAGTAGTAGTAGTAGTAGTAGAAGTAGTAGTATTATTATCATTATTATTATTATTATTATTATTATTATTATTATTATTATTGTTTTCTTCTTACAGGGGATGATGTGCTTAGCTCAGAGTGAATGCAGAAACAATTCCGAGTCTGTTCAGAGAATATGAAGATACAATTCCACCTTGAATAGATGAGGATGAAGACTAACCACTGAACCAGCGACTTGGTAAAAATACTAATGAACCTCAGAGGATTCTTGGGTTTATAAAGGAAGTGAACCAGTGGGTTCTCACTGTACCGATGGCCTGGTTACAAACCTAGTGAACCACACAATGATCTTGTTAAGATGTGTAAGGAGACTCACGTTCTTGTCTATTCCAGTAAGTCATTTTCGTGAATATTGTCTTACAGTGTGAATGTAGTAAACTATTCAACATTGCTGAGCAAATTCTGTAAAAAATATGGAAGTCTTATGCCTATATAATTATATTCATAGCAACTACAATAGCAAAGCTAAAAAAATAAGGTTAAATGTGAATATTTTATGCGTGCAATTTTTTTTATTTACAAAAGATTTAAAATCTACCTGATTTTAATTATATATAATTTTACAAGTGATAAATTACCCTGCCCGCATGCTAATCAGACTCGCCTGCTGTCGAACGTAATTATTTATATTTTCAATAAAAGTGTAATGTCCCAAGAGATCACACAGCCTATAATTCTGACAGATGATGACGTGTCGTCGACATTTAAATAAACAGAAACGGGTTTTTTATTAATGGGCGCTTGTTAGGAAAGAGTACTCACTAAAGCACAGTTCACCAAAGCTTTCCCACCACGTAACAGTGACAAAGCTTTGGTTGGTAGCCACTGGTCAAGCTTCGGTTGGTAACCACTGGTTGAACTTCGGTTGGTAACCACTGGTTAAACTTCGGTTGGTAACTACTGGTTAAACTTCGGTTGATAACCACTGCTTAAGCTTCGGTTGATAACCACTGGTCAAGCTTCGGTTGATAGCCACTGGTCAAGCTTCGGTTGATAGCCACTGGTCAAACTTTGGTTGATAAGTAAGTAAGTAAGTAAGTTTATTCAGGTATACACAAATACATTTACCTAGATTATCATACATAGCAGCATATGTGTAGAGAACCTAGGATAACCCAAAAAGTCAGACAGAGTGACTTATTTCCATTGGGGTCCTTTTTTATACCTTAATATTATAAATTGTAGGATATATATGTTATTATATTATAAAGGATATAAGTATACTAGTAATAAGGTAAAAAGAGTTATTTACATATACATGTGTGTTAGCTAAAAAAATAAAAAATAATTCTCCTCCCTTTCTGTCGCTACATTCATTAGGTACCTTTTGGTTCTCATCTTGAACTGGCTCATGCTATGACTGGCTTTGACATGTGCAGGCAGTCTGTTCCATTCCTTTATTGCTGTACAATAAAAGGTGTTTGAAGCCTGGCCACTGACTGTGGGAACTACAAAGTTGTGCTCTCTCCCCCTAGTACTATGACTGCTTTGTGTTCCCAGCCTTGACAAAATTTGCAGCAAGATATTCTGGACACTGTTTGTGAGCAATTTTATAAACTTGATTTAATTTAAGTTGTTTTACTCTGTCTTCAATATTCAGCATATCCAATTGTTGTAATTCATCCTGGCCTACATGTTCTCTTGGACCCAGGTCCAGGATGAATCTTACCATTTTGTTCTGGGTGATTTGCAGTTTATATTTCAGTTTTTTTGTCAAGCCAGAGTACCATGAAGAGCAAGCGTAGTCCATATGACATTGCATAAGGGCTAGACATAGGGTCCTGCGAGCCTCAGTAGGTAGACACTGTGCTTGTTTGTAGAGGAACTTCAGTCTGGCATTCGCTTTCTTTATTACACTGTTCCCTATCAATTCTCCTGACATGCATGGGTCAAAGGAGATTCCCAGATATTTTACTGAGGAAACTGAAGTGATGGATTTCCCATTACACCGGACATTAAAATTATTTACCCTGATCAGTTTATATTTCGTGCCAAGAGTGTGGCTTCTGTTTTCCCGAGATGTAACGATAGTTTGTTGTCTACTAACCATTTGCTGCAGGACTCCAGTTCCAGTGTTAATACATTAGATATATCTTGTGGGTCTTTACCTGACACTAACAGAGCACTGTCATCCTTATACAGTAGGAGTTGGCACTTGACACTGATGGGCATATCATTTACATAACAAAGGAATAATAAAGGACCCAGAATACTACCTTGGGGAACTCCACATGCTATCGGCAGTGGTTCTGATTCCGTTCTGTTGATTTTGACAATTTGTTTCCTGTTGCTAAGATAGGAACCTATGTGGAACCTATGCCGATAGCTTGAAGTTTCTTACATAATATATTGTGGTTGACAGTATCGAAGGCCTTTTGCAAGTCTAAAGTTACCATTCCTATGAGGTTCCCTATAGACATTTCAGTTCTCGTGTAATCCATCAGATTAATTAGGGAGGTGTCGGTTGAGTAAGATCTCCTAAAGCCTGATTGGTAACTATGAAGAATGTTGTTGTCACTAAGATATTTAACTACTTGACAGTACACAGAATTTTGGATATTACACTGAGTATACTAACAGGCCTATAGTTGCTGACATCAGACCTACTATTTTTCTTGAAGATAGGAGTAACTCTGTCCTCCTTGAACCCCTCTGGCACTGTATTAGTGGTGATGGACAAATTTATTATGTGAGCAATGGGGATTGCCAGTTCAGAGGCTCCATCTTTTAGAAACTTAGACGGGATGTTATCTGGGCCGGTGCTCTTAGTTGGGTTTAACCTGCTTAGTTCTTTTTGCACGAAGTCATGAGATACACTTACTAGTTGACAACTGTTTGGAGTTACTCCTTTAAATTTATCAGAGTCTGTGTTAAAGGTATTTGATGCAGCTGGTAGCTTACTTACTAGTGTTGAGGCGACAGTTGTGTAGTATGAATTAAAGCAATTTGCCACTTTAGTTGTTTCGTGGCATACCTCGTTATCGACATTTAGAACTATGTTAGATCTATCTACGGGTTTATGGCTATACCCCAACTGTTTGAGTGGTTGCCAGAGCTTTCTAGGGTTATTCTTGTACTTTTCGATTTTTGAGCAATAGTGTCTTGCCTTTGCGCCTTTTATAAGCCTCTGCACTCTGTTCCTCACTCTTTGGAATTTGCCACTAGTTATGTACAGGGTAGGTATTGGGTGATGTGCAGTTCATCTGGTCACTACGTTTAAGCATCTTTGGATCTAGGGAGTAACTGCGTTGACTTCAATAGCGCATGAACCTGCGATTTCTTATCGTATAATTAAAAGTAAAATTAGAAAATTCTGGCACACGATGACCCGTCCTCATGGACTCTGTGTTAGATTTAACTGGCTGCAGCAAATAATTTACAAGAACATATAGAGCACAACCCCAGGATAATAGATGTACTTACATTATATCCATTATCCTGAATGTGTTGTGGGTTTTCAAAATTCCTTGCAAAGGCCACAAAAATCAAGTTAAGGAAATGCTTTAATCTATAATTATTGCAATAACTGAACACAAAATGTTATTACAATATGGACAAGACAACTCAGGAATTTTCCAGCTAATTAATATTGAAAACAACAATCTAAGGAATGAGTTAAACAACAACTGACAACAAACTGATACAAATGAATAGTGATCTAATATCAAACTAAACACTAAAACAGTCATATTTCAGACCTCTAATTAATTTCACAAACGAAAAAGTGTTTTTCCTGTCAAATATATTTGCTGTAATGGAAGGAAGAATAAGCACAAGAAATTAAAATTACTTTCATTTAACATACCAGTGGCGGATAGCATGGGTATTATTCAAAAACTCAAATTCAGATTTTTATTTCTTTGCATAGTTTAGAATGTGTGACTGACAAGTTATAAGGAGTCTATTTCCATGTATAGTTTTCAATGTGTAATTACAATATTGATTTGCTAAGTGCAAAAGAAAGCCTGGTCAGCCAGGTTGTTGATGCTGGCGCCTCATTAGACCACATATCCATCACAACCTGATTCCTCTGGCACCTGGCTGACGTAGTTACCTACCTAGATTAGTGATAACGAAAAATCTTCTGTTGCTAAATATATTCTTTATAGATTTTCAATAAAACGAACCTGGCGAAACTTGAACACGAAAAGTTCATCAAAGCTTATCTTAAATTCTTAATTATGTGCGAAAATACTTTTATCGTGAAAACAGATAAAAATGGACTTCATTAAATGAAACACAAAACTAATTAGTCATGAGTGATGCGGTGGACAAATTTAATCTCCTTCTCGTAACGACTGTAACACAATTATGTAATAATTTTCAGTGAACATGTATTTTAGAACTTAATTCCTAGAAGAGAAATACATTTGTACAGTTCAAGGGTTTCAGGAAATATGGAAATAAAGAAAAGATTCTTTTATGTAGTCCATTCTGATGAAGCACCTGTCTCGCATTTATCTCTCATTACTATTAAGCAATACTTGGGCCAACGAATTTTTCTTCTCACTAGACAGACTAATGAATGAACAAGCCTCATACATCACAGCAATGCTGTTGTAATCATAGCACGCACACTCACCACTATTAATCTCTGAATGTCACGGGCGTTGCAATAGAATTTTCCTCTGATAAAAATGTCTACTAAAAATTGTTGATCAGTGTTACAAGGTAGCACCTCATACATGCGAAACATATATATGTCGTGCCGATTAGGTAAAACTTGCGATATTGGCTTAAATAGCAACGCTCACCTTGCCATATAAGACAAGTGAAAATTTGTGTATGCAATAATTTCGCCAAAATCATTCTGAACATAACGAAAAATATATATTTCATTGTGTTAACGTATCTAAAATATATTTAGTTGGGTTAGGCTAAATTAAATTGCGCTTGTTGTAATAAGGTTAGGTAGGTTTTCAAAGTTTCTCTTGGTATAAACTTATAAATTCTTACATTAACATAAATGAAAAAAAAAATATCTTTAAACGTATAAGAGAAAATTTTAGAAAGGGCTTAATTTT